>JAIVEN010000040.1:600000-900993 GCA_026686845.1 Adenanthera pavonina
GCATTGGGGAGTATGAGAGCTTCAGAATGGGTGAAGGAGAAACTGTAAAGGAGCTCCAAAAGAGATTTACTCTCATTATGAATCAACTGAAGAGCCTGGGAAAGGAATACAATCAGTCTGAGAAAGTAAGAAAGATACTCAGAGCTCTCCCTCTGGAATGGCAGCCCAAGGTGACAGCAATAGAAGAAGCCAGAGGAGAATCAATGGCCTCTGTCACAGCTCTCTTTGGCAGCCTTGAGGAGTATGAAGGAAAAATCAAAGCTCTTAAGGAAGCTGGGCTGGACAAAAAGAAGAAAGGCCTTGCCCTCAAAGCTGCTGATGAAAAGGAAGAAGAATCTGATGAAGGAGATGAGCTGGATGAAGAAACTCTGGCTTTGATGGTCAGAAAATTGGGAAGATTCTACAACAAGAAGAAGAACAAGAAATTATTCAAGAAGGAAGCAGCTGGTGAAAGCAAGAGAGAGGGAAAAGAGCCTTTGACTTGCTATGAATGCAAGAAGCAGGGACACATCAAATGGGATTGTCCTCAATTCCTCTAAAAGTAAGAAAAGGATAAGAAAGCTACTGACAAAGGGAAGAAGAAGAAAGCCTACATCTCATTAATATGAGGCAACAGCTCAGATGAGGAAGAAGAAGATGAGGATGAGATCGCCAACATTTGCCTGATGGCACTTGCTTCTGAAGAAGCCGATCACTCATGTAGCAGTGATCAGGAAGAAGAGGTATATGAATCTGAACCTTCCTATTCTGAGTTACTTGATGCATTTCATGAGCTTCATGATGAGTTTATTAAAATTGCTAAAGAACTAAAACTGGCAAAGAGAAAGATTAATAAACTGGAATCACAAAGCAACAATTCTAAAATCACCTCTCTACTTACTGCTGAATATATTTGCTGCACTTCATGCACTGAACTTAAGCAAACTAATGATTATTTAGTTAAAAGCATGTCTAGGCTCACTAGAGGTAAAGACATGTTGTTTGCCTTGATGGGGAGCTAAAGAATATCACAAGAAAAAGCTGGTCTTGGCTATGATCCATGTGTTATCAAGGAAAAGATTAGGAAGAAAAACCAGAATGCATACATGAGATATTTTGTGCATGCTGAGAATAACAGAAAGAAAGATCATATGTCATCTTGCATTGAAACATATAATCAACCAAAGCATGCAAGACAAAAGTATTATCTGCATTGTTTTCTTCCTGCCACTCAATCTCGCAGTCCCTTCATTACCTGTCATTTCTGTAACAAAAAGGGACATATTTCCAGTTCTTGTGCATTGAAGAAAAATAGACTTGGCAGGAAAGTTAAATGGGTTCCCAAAGTTGCATCTGCATCTAGGGAAAAATCTACTGACCAAAAAGGACCCAAGAAAATTTGGGTACCTAAAAGGAAACCATAAACATTGTTTTGCAGGTCTGTCTCAAAGCTAAGAAGAACAACAAATGCTATATGGACAGTGCCTGCTCAAGCCACATGACTGGAGATAAGGAGAAGTTCATCACCCTTAGAGATAAGAAAGGAGGAAAGGTGACCTTTGGAGGTGATCAATATGGCAAAATCGTTGGCATTGGCATTGTGGGGAAAAATCCAGAAACATTCATTGAAGAGGTGCTATTTGTAATTGGCCTCAACCACAATTTGCTGAGCGTGAGTCAGACCTGTGACAAAGGAAACTGGGTGCTATTTGACTCAAAGTTTTGCCTGGTCATCAGAAAAAATGATCACAAAGTAATCCTCAAAACTCAAAGGGATGGTAACTGTTATACTATTGACCTTGATGAACTTCCTCCCTTGGATTTTGTATGTTTAATTAGTCAGGATAATGATAGTTGGTTGTGGCATAGGAGATTAGCTCATGTTAACATGAATCAATTGTCTAAACTGGTTAAAAATGAGCTAGTAACTGGCCTGCCAAAAATATCTTTTGAGAAAGACAAAGAATGTGACGCATGCTTAAGAGGGAAACAAACTAAATCATCTTTTAAATCTAAAAATATAGTTACCACAACTAGACCACTTGAATTGCTGCACATGGATTTAATTGGACCATCTAGGGTGAAAAGTCTTGGTGGTAACTTGTATGTGCTTGTAATTGTAGATGACTATTCTAGATTCACTTGGACATTATTTCTTTCCTCTAAAAGTGATACTTTTGATGCATTTGTAACCTTAGCTAAGAAAGTGCAAAATGAGAAAGGTATTTCTATTGTGTCAATCAGGTCAGACCATGGAGGAGAGTTTGAAAATGCATACTTCCTGGAGTACTGCAATGAGCATGGGATTGACCACAACTTCTCAGCTCCAAGGACCCCTCAACAGAATGGGGTAGTAGAAAGGAAGAACAGAACTATTAGAGAGATTGCCAGAGCTATGCTGAATGAGAAGGAACTCTCTCAAGTGTTTTGGGCTGATGCAGTGAATACAACAAGCTACATCATAAATAGAGCCTACATCAGACCAATCCTTGGGAAGACTCCATACGAGCTTTACAAGGGAAGATAGCCAAATCTGTCCCATCTCCATGTGTTCGGATGCAAATGCTTTATTCACAACAATGTGAAAGAAAATCTGGGTAAGTTTGATGCCAAATCCGATAAAGGTATATTTCTGGGCTATTCTAGTAGGAGTAAGGCATATAGAGTTTATAATAAAAGATCAAATGTGGTAGAAGAATCTGTGCATGTGGTTTTCATTGAAAATGAAACTATTTCAAATCATGTTACCAATGAGGATGATCTTGCTTTTAACTTTGAAAAACTGGGCATTTCTGATAAAAGTAAAACTGAACCTCCAAAGATATCTGAATCTGTTAACATAGAGGAAGATATCCAGGAGCAAGAGTTTGATGAAGAAATTAATGAAGAAACATCTCAAGAACTCCCTAGAGCTTGGAGATATCAAAGGAATCATCCTGTTGATAAAGTAATAGGGAATGTTCAAGAGAGAGTCAAAACCAGAAAATAGTTAAGGGATCAAATGCTCAACTGCGCTTTCATTTCTCAAATTGAACCCAAATGTGTTGAAGAAGCCTTAACTGATGAATACTGGATTTTAGCTATGCAAGACGAACTAAATCAGTTTGAAAGAAATCAAGTTTGGGATTTAGTGCCTAGGCCCAAAAATCATCCTGTTATTGGTACCAAATGGGTTTTCAGAAATAAACTTGATGAATCTGGAACAATAATAAGAAACAAGGCTAGATTGGTTGCTAAAGGATATAATTAGGAAGAAGGTATTGATTTTGAAGAAACCTTTGTACCAGTAGCTAGATTAGAAGCTATAAGAATACTGCTAGCATATGCATGCATGAAAAACATTTTACTATATCAAATGGATGTAAAGAGTTCCTTTCTAAATGGATATATCATGGAAGAAGTTTATGTAGATCAACCTCCAGGTTTTGAGGATTCTACAAAACTAAACCATGTTTATAAACTGTAGAAAGCTCTTTATGATTTAAAACAAGCCCCTAGAGCATGGTATGAGAGACTGAGCAATTTTCTAATAGAAAAGGGGTTCAATAGAGGCAAAGTTGACACAACTTTATTCACTAAGAAAGAAGATAAAGATTTACTAATTGTTCAAATCTATGTTGATGATATTATTTTCGGTGCTACTAATGAAACTCTTTGCAAGAAATTTTCTGAGTTAATGCAGGGAGAATTCGAGATGTCCATGATGGGTGAACTTAACTTCTTCCTTGGACTGCAAATCAGACAGCTTGATGATGATATCTTTCTCAATCAATCCAAGTATCTAAAGGAGCTGCTAAAGAAGTTTGGAATGGATAATGCCAAGCCAATGGGAACACCTATGGCTACTGCAACCAAACTAGACATGAATGGGAATGGGAAGATGTTTGACATTACTCAGTACAGGAGAATGATTGGATCCCTGCTGTACTTAACTGCCAGCAGACCTGACATTATGTTCAGTGTCTGTATGTGTGCCGAGTTCCAATCATGTCCCAAGGAAACCCATGCAACAGTTGTGAAGAGAATTTTCAGATATCTTATTAGAACATCACAGATGGGTCTCTGGTATCCAAAGGGCAATGGAGAAGATCTCAAAGGATACACTGATACTGATTTTACAGGATCCAAAACTAACAGAAAAAGCACAAGTGGAACTTGTCAGTTTCTTGGAGGATCCCTGGTTTCATGGTTCAGCAAAAAGCAAAACAGTGTGGCCCTATCCACTGCAGAAGCTGAGTATGTTGCAGCTGGAAGCTGTTGTGCCCAAGTCATCTGGATGAAGCAGCAGTTTGAAGATGTTGAGGTTAAAATGAAAGAGATACCAATCATGTATGACAACCAAAGTGCCATAAATATCACCAAGAATCCTGTCATGCATTCAAGGACGAAACATATTGAAGTTAGGCACCACTTCATAAGGGATCATATTCTGAAAGGAGAAGTTAAGCTGGAGTACATCCCAACAGAGAATCAAGTTGCTGACATACTCACAAAGCCTCTATCAGAAGATAGGCATTGCAAAATAAGAAGTGAACTGGGTATGGTAAATCCCAGTGAACTGTAAGTTATTCTCTTGCAATCTTGTTTTCAAAGGTTTCATCTTTAAAATAAACTCTAATTTTAGCATCGGAGAATGTTTAATTTAAGTTGCAGGTGCTCCCCACAAGATTCAGTGGAAATAAACTTGAAGCTTGGAGCACATCAGAATGGAACAACCAGAAAGTAAAGTAAATGATGAAAAGTCTTAGTTCTGGATCTATTCTGTAAGTTTTTAAAGATGAAATTCATATTTTAATGAGTGTTAGACATATTTTGCCTCATAAAATGTGTTTTTGAACTAGTCAACATGGTCAACATTCGAATTTTAGTTGACCAACAGACGAACTTCGACCTATTAGCCTTGGAACAGTTCTCGGAGATGCCTCAAAATTCATCTATTGGATCTTCGAAGTTCAAATTTTCAAAAACAAAAATTTCAAAGTTATGTTTGTCCATCACTGTTGTATGAATTATTACTTCTTAAAAAATACGAATGTTGGACAACCTTTACAAAAGTTGAAAAATGCGAATTTTCAGTTCAAAATTCATCTGTTGAATCATGTTCTTCATGTTGAATGCTTGAAAGATGAAGTTCTGCTTGCTTAATTCGTCTATTGGTTGATGTCTTATCTGTTGCTTACTTTTTCTCTTCAACATTCGAACTTTGTTGGTACAAAATTCGTCTGTTGTGCTTGTATTGCTTAATCCAAGCCACTGTCAGACGAACTTTCAGAAGAAAATTCGTCTGTTAGTAAGCTTTGCTGAACGGTTTAACTTGTAACTGCCTGAAATTCAAATTTTGACCTCTCAAAATTCGTCTGTCAGATGGTTACATACGTTAAATCCGACAGTTTTCTCTTGAACAGACGCAGCCCTATTTGTAACTCCTCCAAGTCTGTTCTAATTCTCTCTTCAATCCTCTTAACTTTTGTCAAAAAACTGTCATTTCCCATCGTTTAAACTTCCATTCGCATCCCACAAACCTATTCTTAGCCACATTCAGCATCATTCATCCAATAAATGGCAAGAGTCAAAAATCCTGGAGCAGGAAAAGCTGAGGCCCGACCAAAGAGGAATGTTAAGTCACAATATGCCTCGAAGGAAGGAGAAAAATCAAAGAGAAAGGCTGAATCCAGTAAGGCAACTCCTTCAAAATGCCAAAAATCATCATACAAGGTAGATTCACAGAAAGAAGGACCCTCCTCACCGAAAACTGCAGAATCTTCGATTCCAGTTCCTTCTGTCCCTACTGTTGCTTCTTCTGCTTCTTCTAGTACTGAATCTGGAGAGTATGAAATGACTACACTACCACTGTGGAGCACTCCTGAGATTCAAGAAGAGTACTCTACCAAGTTTTCCAACAAAAAGGTAATCAAGCCTCACTGTGTAAATGTGGAACAATTTTTGATATCCAACAACTTTGATGTTGCAATATGGTTGATAAGATATAAAAATCTGTTGGAAATTGCTGAAAAATATGATGTTGAGGTAGTGAAGACTTGGTATGCCTCTCTTCAATACAACAGCAAGAAAATGAAATGGGAGGTCAACTTGAGATCAAGGACCATTTGGCTTGCTGATGAAACATTCAACGAGGTGCTGGAAATTCCAGGACAAGATGGGCTGAAAGTTGACATCACAGCCTCTGGATATATGGATGAGGCAAGTACAGCTGATGAAGAAGGTGGACCCTTCCTGAACTACAAGGAGAGCACCATCTTGGACACCCTATTTAGGAGAAGGGAGAATAGGCCAACGATAAATCTGTTGAAGCCCACAGACCTAAGTGTACAAGTAAGGATCCTACACTACATAGTGTCCAGGATCATATTCAACAAGGGTGGCAGCTTCAATTTGATAACAAGGGCAGAGGCTCATGTGATGACTGCTATCATACGTGGGAAGCTGATTAATTTGGGTCATATCATCCTCCAGCGAATGATAAAGGCAAGGGATCAGAGGAAGGATTCCACACTCCCCTATGCAGCAATTATTTCAAGAATCTTGCAATATGCTAGGATTCAACACATTGAAAAAGGGAAAGGGAAACTCACAGAGGCATTCAAAGAAGAGGAACTGCAAAGGATGGGTATTGAAAGAGATGAAGGAAGATGGGTTGGAAAGGGAGCAGGGAAATCTGAAGATTTGTTCTTTGCTGCTGATGCTTCCCTCCAACAAGAAGGCACTTCTGAGGCCCCTGGCAGATCTGTACCTCAGCCTTCTCAGCCTATTCAATCTCCCTCCAGATCTGTTATTTTGGCCGAAGAATCCAACTTTAAGAAATTGCATCGAAAAGCATCAAAATATAAAACCTCACGACATTAGCAATATGAAGTGACCTAGACACTTTATACGGCTTCCTCACAGCGATTTGAGCATAGTTTCATGAACTGAACACAATCGGATTCCTCCTTCACCTGATTTTGTTCAAAAGTACCAGGTTTCACGACATTCACCGTGACACTCCGGTGAGGAAAATCAAACAAAATTTGGAATTTTAATCAAGCTAGAGAGTTTATACGGCTTACTCACAATGATTTGTGCCTAGTTGGAGGAAACGAGCTCAAGTTGACTCCGTTACGACATCATTTTGGCCCAAGGATCCAACTTTATGAAAATGCATTGAAAAGCATCAAAATGTAAAACCTCACGAAATTAGGAACATGAAGTGACCAAGTAAGTTTATACGGCTTCCTCACAGCGATTTGAGCATAGTTTCAAGAAATGTACACAGACAGATTCCTCTTTCACCTTATTTTGTCCAAAAGTACCAGGTTTCACGACATTCACCGTGACACTCTGGCGAGGAAAATCATAAAAAATATGGAATTTTAAGTGAGCTAGAGAGTTTATATGGCTTACTCACAACGATTTGGGTCTAGTTCGAAGAAACGAGCTTAATTTTCACTCTATCATGATGTCATTTTGGCAAAAGAATCCAACTTTAAGAAAATGCATCGAAAAGCATCAAAATGGAAAACGTCACGACATTAGCAACATGAAGTGGCCTAGACACTTTATACGGCTTCCTCACAGTGATTTGAGCATAGTTTCACGAAATGACCATAATCGGATTCCTCTTTAACCTTATTTTGTTCAAAAGTACCGGGTTTCATGACATTCACCATGATACTTCGGCCAAGAAACTAGTACAAAATTTGGAATTTGAAGCAATCTAGAGAGTTTATACTGCTTACTCACAACGATTTGTGTCTAGTTGGAAGAAACGAGCTCAATTAGACTCCGTTATGGCGTCATTTTGGCCAAAGAATCCGTCTTTAAGAAAATGCATTGAAAAGCATCAAAATGTAAAACCTCGCGACATTAGCAAAATGAAGTGACCTAGACACTTTATACGGCTTCCTCACAGCGATTTGAGCATTGTTTCATGAACTGAACACAATTGAAATCCTTTTTCATCTAATTTTGTTCAAAAGTACTAGGTTTAACGACATTCAAAGTGACACTTCGGCAAGGAAAATCGTACAAAGTTTGGAATTTTGAGCGAGTTAGAGATTTTATACGGCTTACTCACAATGATTTGAGTCTAGTTGGAGGAAACGAGCTCAATTTGACACCGTCATGGCATCATTTGGGCCAAAGAATCCAACTTTCAGAAAATGCATCAAAAAGCATCAAAATGTAAAACCTCATGAAATTAGCAACATGAAGTGACCAAGTCAATTTATACGGCTACCTCACACTAATTTGAGCATAGTTTCAAGAAATGAACACAATCGGATTCCTCTTTCACCTGATTTTGTTCAAAAGTACCGGGTTTCACGACATTCACCGTGACACTCCGGCGAGGAAAATCGTACAAAATTTTGAATTTCAAGCGAGCTAGGGAGTTTATATGGCTTACTCACAATGATTTGTGTCTAGTTGGAAGAAACGAGCTCAACCTGCCTCCGTCATGGCGTCATTTTGGCCAAAGGATCCATCTTTAAAAAAATACATCGAAAAGCATCAAAATGTAAAACATCATGAAATTAGCAACATGAAGTGAGCTAGTCAGTTTATACTACTTCCTCACAGCTATTTGGGCCTAGTTTCATGAAATGAACATAATCGTATTCCTCTTTCACCTAATTTTGTTCAAAGGTGTTAGGTTTCATGACATTCACCGTGAAACTCTGGCAAGGAAAATTCGACAAAATTTTGAACTTTAAGAAAGCTAGAGAGTTTATACAGCTTACTCACAACAATTTGCGTCTAGTTGGAAGAAACGAGCTCAAATTGACTCTGTCATGGCGTCATTTTTGCCCAAGAATCCAACTTTAAGAAAATGCATGGAAAAGCATCAAAAGTAAAATCTCAAAAAATTATCAACATGAAGTGACCTAGTCAGTTTGTACGGCTTCCTCACAGCGATTTGAGCATAGTTTCATGAACTGAACACAATCGGATTCCTCTTTTACCTAATTTTATTCAAAAGTACCAGGTTTCACAACATTCACCGTGCCACTCTGGTGAAGAAAATTGTACAAAATTTTGAATTTTAAGCGAGCAAGATAGTTTATATGGCTTACTCACAATGATTTGAGTATAGTTTGAAGAAATGAGATCGATTTGACTCAGTCATGGCGTCATTTGGGCCAACGAATCCAACTTTAAGAAAATGCATCGAAAAGCATGAAAATGTAACACCTCACGAAATTAGCAACATGAAGTGACCTAGTCATTTTATACGGCTTCCTCACAGTGATTTGAGCATTGATTCATGAAATGAACACAATCAGATTCCTCTTGCTCCTAATTTTATGCAAAAGTACCAGGTTTCACGACATTCAACGTGATACTCCGGCAAGGAAAATCATACAAAATTTGGAATTTTAAGCGAGTTAGAGAGTTTATACGGCTTACTCACAATGATTTGTGCCTAGTTGGAAGAAACGAGCTCAAGTTGACTCCGTCATGATGTCATTTTGGCCAAAGAATCCAACTTTAAGAAAATGCATCGAAAAGCATCAAAATGGAAAACGTCACGACATTAGCAACATGAAGTGGCCTAGACACTTTATACGGCTTCCTCACAGTGATTTGAGCATAGTTTCATGAACTGAACACAATTGAAATCCTTTTTCATCTAATTTTGTTCAAAAGTACTAGGTTTAACGACATTCAAAGTGACACTTCGGCAAGGAAAATCGTACAAAGTTTGGAATTTTGAGCGAGTTAGAGAGTTTATACGGCTTACTCACAATGATTTGAGTCTAGTTGGAGGAAACGAGCTCAATTTGACACCGTCATGGCATCATTTGGGCCAAAGAATCCAACTTTCAGAAAATGCATCAAAAAGCATCAAAATGTAAAACCTCATGAAATTAGCAACATGAAGTGACCAAGTCAATTTATACAGCTACCTCACACTAATTTGAGCATAGTTTTAAGAAATGAACACAATCGGATTCATCTTACACCTGATTTTGTTCAAAAGTACCAGGTTTCACGACATTCACCGTGACACTCCAGTGACGAAAAATCGTACAAAATTTTGAATTTCAAGCTAGCTAGGGAGTTTATATAGCTTACTCACAATGATTTGTGTCTAGTTGGAAGAAACCAGCTCAACTTGACTCCGTCATAGCGTCATTTTGCCCAAAGGATCCATCTTTAAGAAAATGCATCGAAAAGCATCAAAATGTAAAACATCATGAAATTAGCAACATGAAGTGAGCTAGTCAATTTATACTGCTTCCTCACAGCTATTTGGGCCTAGTTTCATCAAATGAACACAATCGTATTCCTCTTTCACCTAATTTTGTTCACAGGTGCTAGGTTTCATGACATTCACCGTGAAACTCCGGCAAGGAAAATTTGACAAAATTTTGAATTTTAAGCGAGCTAGAGAGTTTATACGGCTTACTCACAATGATTTGAGTCTAGTTGGAGGAAACGAAATCAATTTGACCCCGTCATGACTTCATTTGGGCCAAAGAATCCAACTTTAAGAAAATGCATCGAAAAGCCTCAAAATGTAAAACCTCACGAAATTAGCAACATGAAGCGACCTAGTCAATTTATACGGCTTCCTTACAGTGATTTGAGCATTGATTCATGAAATGAACACAATCAGATTCCTCTTTCTCCTCATTTTGTCCAAAAGTACCAGGTTTCATGACATTCACTGTGACACTCTGGCAAGGAAAATCATAGAAAATTTGGAATTTTCAGCGAGCTAGAGAGTTTATATGGCTTACTCACAACGGTTTGTGTCTTGTTGGAAGAAATGAGCTCAATTTGACTTCGTCATGTCGTCATTTTGGCCAAAGAATCCAACTTTAAGAAATTGCATCGAAAAGCATCAAAATATAAAATCTCATGACATTAGAAATATGAAGTGACCTAGACACTTTATACGACTTCCTCACAGCGATTTGAGCATAGTTTCATGAACTGAACACAATCGGATTCCTCCTTCACCTGATTTTGTTCAAAAGTACCAGGTTTCACGACATTCACCGTGACACTCCGGTGAGGAAAATCAAACAAAATTTGGAATTTTAATCAAGCTAGAGAGTTTATACGGCTTACTCACAATGATTTGTGCCTAGTTGGAGGAAACGAGCTTAAGTTGACTCCGTTACGACATCATTTTGGCCCAAGGATCCAGCTTTATGAAAATGCATTGAAAAGCATCAAAATGTAAAACCTCACGAAATTAGGAACATGAAGTGACCAAGTAAGTTTATACGGCTTCCTCACAACGATTTGAGCATAGTTTCAAGAAATGTACACAGACAGATTCCTCTTTCACCTTATTTTGTCCAAAAGTACCAGGTTTCACGACATTCACCGTGACACTCCGGTGAAGAAAATCAAACAAAATTTGGAATTTTAATCAAGCTAGAGAGTTTATATGGCTTACTCACAACGATTTGTGCCTAGTTGGAGGAAACGTGCTGAAGTTGACTCCATTACGACATCATTTTGGACCAAGGATCCAACTTTATGAAAATGCATCGAAAAGCATCAAAATGTAAAACCTCACGAAATTAGCAACATGAAGTGCCCTAGTCAGTTTATACGGCTTCCTCATAGTGATTTGAGCATAGTTTCATGCAATGATCACAATTGGATTCCTCTTTCACCTGATTTTGTTCAAAACTACCAGGTTTCACGACGTTGATCGTGACACTCCGGCGAGGAAAATCATACAAAATTTTAAATTTTAAGCAAGCTTGAGAGTTTATACGGCTTACTCACAATGATTTGTGTCTAGTTGGAGGAAACGAGCTCAATTTGACTCCGTCATGGCGTTATTTTGGCCAAAGAATCCATCTTTCAGAAAATGCATCGAAAAGCATCAAAATGTAAAACCTCACGAAATTAGCAACATGAAGTGACCTAGTCAGTTTTTACGGCTTCGTGAAAGCAATTTGAGCATAGTTTCATGAACTGAACACAATCAGAATCTTTTTTCATCTAATTTTGTTCCAAAGTACTGGGTTTAACGACATTAAACGTGACACTTCGACAAGGAAAATCACACAGAATTTGGAATTTTAAGCGAGCTAAAGAGTTTATATGGCTTACTCACAGCGATTTGAGTATAGTTTCATGAAACGAACACAATCGGATTCCTCCTTCACCTGATTTTATTCAAAAGTACCAGGTTTCATAACATTCACCGTGACATTCCGGCGAGGAAAATTGAACAAAATTTGGAATTTTAAGAAAGCTAGAGAGTTTATACGGCTTACTAACAACAATTTGTGTCTAGTTGGAGGAAACGAGCTCAATTTGACTCCGTCATGGTGTCATTTTGGCCCAAGGATCCAACTTTAAGAAAATGCATCGAAAAGCATCAAAATGTAAAACCTCACGAAATTAGGAACATGAAGTGACCAAGTAAGTTTATACGGCTTCCTCACAGCGATTTGAGCATAGTTTCAAGAAATGTACACAGACAGATTCCTCTTTCACCTTATTTTGTCCAAAAGTACCAGGTTTCACGTCATTCACCGTGACACTCCGGTGAGGAAAATCAAACAAAATTTGGAATTTTAATCAAGCTAGAGAGTTTATACGGCTTACTCACAATGATTTGTGCCTAGTTGGAGGAAACGAGCTCAAGTTGACTCCGTTACGACATCATTTTGGCCCAAGGATCCAACTTTATGAAAATGCATTGAAAAGCATCAAAATGTAAAACCTCACGAAATTAGGAACATGAAGTGACCAAGTAAGTTTATACGGCTTCCTCACAGCGATTTGAGCATAGTTTCAAGAAATGTACACAGACAGATTCCTCTTTCACCTTATTTTGTCCAAAAGTACCAGGTTTCACGTCATTCACCGTGACACTCCGGTGAAGAAAATCAAACAAAATTTGGAATTTTAATCAAGCTAGAGAGTTTATATGGCTTACTCACAACGATTTGTGCCTAGTTGGAGGAAACGTGCTGAAGTTGACTCCATTACGACATCATTTTGGACCAAGGATCCAACTTTATGAAAATGCATCGAAAAGCATCAACATGTAAAACCTCACTACATTAGCAAAATGAAGTGACCTAGACACTTTATACGGCTTCCTCACAGCGATTTGAGCATAGTTTCATGAAATGAACACAATCAGAATCCTGTTTAACCTTATTGTGTTCAAAAGAACCGGGTTTCATGACATTCACCACGACACTCCGGCAACAAAACCGTACAAAATTTGGAATTTTAAGCAAGCTAGAGAGTTTATACGACTTACTTAAAACGATTTGTGTCTAGTTGGAGGAAACGAGCTCAATTTGACTCCGTCATGGTGTCATTTTGGCGAAAGAATCTATCTTTAAGAAAATGCATCGAAAAGCATCAAAATAGAAAACCTCACGAAATTAGCAACGTGAAGTGACCTAGTCAGTTTATACGGCTTCCTCACAGTGATTTGAGCATTGATCCATGAAATGAACACAATCAGATTCCTCTTGCTCCTAATTTTGTCCAAAAGTACCAGGTTTCATGACATTCACCGTGACACTCTGGCAAGGAAAATCATACAAAATTTGGAATTTTAAGCGAGCTAGAGAGTTTATACGGCTTACTCACAATGATTTGAGTTTAGTTGGAAGAAACGAGCCTAATTTGACTCCGTCATGATGTGATTTTGGCCAAAGAATCCAACTTTAAGAAAAGGCATCCAAAAGCATGAAAATGTAAAACCTCACTGAATTAGCAACATGAAGTGACCTAGACACTTTATACGGCTTCCTCACAGCAATTTGAGCATAGTTTAATGAACTGAACACGATCGGAATCCTTTTTCATCTAATTTTGTTGAAAAGTACTTGGTTTCACGACATTTAACGTGACACATCGGCGAGGACAATCGTACAAAATTTGGAATTTAAGCGAGCTAGAGAGTTTATACGGCTTACTCACAATGAATTGAGTCTACTTGGAAGAAACGAGTTCAATTTGACTCCGTCATGATGTCATTTTGGCCAAAGAATCCAACTTTAAGAAAGTGCATCGAAAAGCATCAACATATAAAACCTCATGAAATTAGCAACATGAAGTGACCCAGCCAATTTATATAGCTTCCTCAAAGCGATTTGAGCATAGTTTCATGAATAGAATACAATCGGAATCCTCTTTCAACTAATTTTGTTCAAATGTACCAGGTTTCACGATATTCACCGTGACACTCTGGTGAGGAAAATCATAGAAAATTTGGAATTTTAAGCAAGCTAGAGAGTTTATATGACTTACTCACAACGATTTGAGTCTAGCTGGAAGAAACGAGCCCAATTTGACTCCGTCATGGCATAATTTTGACCAAAGAATCCATATTTAAGAAAATGCATCGAAAAGCATCAAAATGTAAAACCCCACAAAATTAGCAACATGAAGTGAGCTAGTCTGTTTATACAGCTTCCTCCCAACTATTTGGGCCTAGTTTCATGAAATGAACAAAATCGGAATCCTCTTTCACCTGATTTTGTTCAAAAGTATGAAGTTTCACGACATTCACCCTGACACTCCGGCGACCAAAATCATACAAAATTTGTAATTTTAAGCCAGCTAGAGAGTTTATACGGTTTACTCACAATGATTTGAGTCTAGTTGGAAGAAACGAGCCTAATTTGACTCCATCATGATGTCATTTTGGCCAAAGAATCCAACTTTAAGAAAGTGCATCGAAAAGCATCAAAATATAAAACCTCACGAAATTAGCAACATGAAGTGACCCAGTCAATTTATACAGCTTCCTCAAAGCGATTTGAGCATAGTTTGATGAATAGAATACAATCGGAATCCTCTTTCAACTAATTTTGTTCAAAAGTACCAGGTTTCACGATATTGACCGTGACACTCTAGTGAGGAAAATCATACAAAATTTGGAATTTTAAGCAAGCTAGAGAGTTTATATGGCTTACTCACAACGATTTGTGTCTAGTTGGAAGAAACGAGCCCAATTTGACTCCGTCATGGCATAATTTTGGCCAAAGAATCCATATTTAAGAAAATACATCGAAAAAGCATCAAAATGTAAAACCTCACAAAATTAGCAACATGAAGTGAGCTAGTCTGTTTATACAGCTTCCTCCCAACTATTTGGGCCTAGTTTCATGAAATGAACACAATCGGAATCCTCTTTCACCTGATATTGTTCAAAAGTATGAAGTTTCACGACATTCACCCTGACACTCCGTCGACCAAAATCATACAAAATTTGTAATTTTAAGCGAGCTAGAGAGTTTATACGGTTTACTCACAATGATTTGAGTCTAGTTGGAAGAAACGAGCCTAATTTGACTCCATCATGATGTCATTTTGGCCAAAGAATCCAACTTTAAGAAAATGCATCGAAAAGCATCAAAATGTAAAACCTCACGACATTAGCAACGTGAAGTGACCTAGACACTTTATACGGCTTCCTCACAGCAATTTGAGCATAGTTTCATTAACTGACACAATTGGAATCCTTTTTCATCTAATTGTGTTCAAAAGTACTAGGTTTAACGACGTTCAATGTGACACTTTGGCAATGAAAATCATACAAAATTTGGAATTTTAAGCGGGTTAGAGAGTTTATACAGCTTAGTTACAATGATTTGTGCCTAGTTGGAAGAAACGAGCTCAAGTTGACTCCGTCATGACGTCTTTTTCACCCAAGGATCCAACTTTAAGAAAATGCATCGAAAAGCATCAAAATGTAAAACCTCATGAAATTAGCAACATGAAGTGACCTTGTTAGTTTACACGGCTTGCTCACAGCGATTTGAGCATAGTTTCATGAAATGAACACAATCGGATTCCTCCTTCACCTGATTTTATTCAAAAGTACCAGGTTTCACGACATTCACCGCGACACTCTGGCGAGGAAAATCGAACAAAATTTGGAATTTTTAGTGAGCTAGAGAGTTTATACAACTTACTTATAACGATTTACGTCTAGTTGGAAGAAACGAGCCCAATTTGACTCCATCATGACTTCATTTTGGCCAAAGAATCCAACTTTAAGAAAATGCATCAAAAAGCATCAAATGTAAAACCTCACGACATTAGCTAAATGAAGTGACCTAGACACTTTATACGGCTTCCTCAAAGCAATTTGAGCATATTTTCATGAACTACACACAATCGGAATCCTTTTTCACCTAATTTTGTCCAAAAGTACTAGGTTTCATGACAATCAACGTGACACATCGGCGAAGAAAATCGTGCAAAATTTGGACTTTAAGTGAGCTAGAGAGTTTATACGGCTTACTCACAACGATTTGTGTCTAGTTGGAGGAAACAAGCTCAATTTGACTCCGTCATGGCATCATTTTGGCCAAAGACTCCGTCATGGCATCATTTTGGCCAAAGAATCTATCTTTATGAAAATGCATCGAAAAGCATCAAAATGTAAAACCTCACGAAATTAGCAACTTGAAGTGACCAAGTTAGTTTATACAGCTTCCTCACAACTATTTGGGCCTAGTTTCATGAAATGAACATAATCGGAATCCTCTTTCACCTGATTTTGTTCAAAAGTACAAAGTTTCACGACATTCACCGTGATACTCCGGCGATGAAAATCATACAAAATTTGGAATTTTCAGCGAGCTAGAGAGTTTATACGGCTTACTCACAATGGTTTGAGTCTAGTTGGAAGAAACGAGCACAATTTCACTCCGTCATGATGTCATTTTGGCCAAAGAATCCAACTTTAAGAAAATGCATCCAAAAGCATCAAAATGTAAAACCTCATGACATTAGTAATGTGAAGTGACCTAGACACTTTATACGGCTTCCTTACTGCGATTTGAGCATAGTTTCATGAATTGAACACGATCGGAATCCTTTTTCATCTAATTTTGTTCAAAAGTACTAGGTTTAACGACGTTCAATGTGACACTTCGGCAAGGAAAATCTTACAAAATTTGGAATTTTAAGCAAGCTAGAGAGTTTATACGGCTTACTCACAATGATTTGTGCCTAGTTGGCAGAAACGAGCTCAAGTTGACTCCGTCATGACGTCATTTTGGCCCAAGGATCCACATTCAAGAAAATGCATCAAAAAGAATTGAAATGTAAAACCTAACAAAATTAGCAACATGAAGGGACCTAGTAAGTTTATATGGCTTCCTCACAGTGATTTGAGCGTAGTTTCATGAAATGAACACAATCGGATTCCTCTTTCACCTGATTTTGTTCAAAAGTATCAGGTTTCACGACATTCACCGTGATACTCCGGCGAGGAAAATCATAAAAAATTTGGAATTTTAAGAGAGCTAGAGAGTTTGTACGGCTTACTATCAAGGATTTGAGTCTAGTTGGAAGGAACGAGCTCAATTTCACTCTGTCATGGCGTCATTTTGGCCAAAGAATCCAACTTTAATAAAATGCATCGAAAAGCATCAAAATGTAAAACCTCACGAAATTAGCAACATGAAGTGACCTAGTTAGTTTACACGGCTTCCTCACAGCGATTTGAGCATAGTTTCATGAAATGAACACAATCGGATTCCTCTTTCACCTGATTTTATTCAAAAGTACTAGGGTTCATGACATTCACCGTGACACTCCGGTGAGGAAAATCATAAAAAATTTGGAATTTTAAGCGAGCTAGAGAGTTTGTACAGCTTACTCGCAAGGATTTGAGTCTAGTTGGAAGAAACGAGCTCAATTTCACTCTATCATGATGTCATTTGGGCCAGAGAATCCAACTTTAAGAAAAAGCATCGAAAAGCATCAAAATGTAAAACCTCACGAAATTAGCATCATGAAGTGACCTAGACACTTTATACAGCTTCCTTACAGCTATTTGGGCCAAGTTTCATGAAATGAACACAATCAGATACCTCTTTCTCCTGATTTTGCTCAAAAGTACCACATTTCACGACATTCACCGTGACCTAGACACTCTATACGGCTTCCTCACAGCAATTTGAGCATAGTTTCATTAACTGAACACAATCAGAATCCTTTTTCATCTAATTGTGTTCAAAAGTACTAGGTTGAACGACGTTCAATGTGACACTTCGGCAATGAAAATCATACAAAATTTTGAATTTTAAGCGGGTTAGAGAGTTTATACAGCTTAGTTACAACGATTTGTGCCTAGTTGGAAGAAACGAGCTCAAGTTGACTCCGTCATGACGTCTTTTTCACCCAAGGATCCAACTTTAAGAAAATGCATCAAAAAGCATCAAATGTAAAACCTCATGAAATTAGCAACATGAAGTGACCTTGTTAGTTTACACGGCTTGCTCACAGCGATTTGAGCATAGTTTCATGAAATGAACACAATCGGATTCCTCCTTCACCTGATTTTATTCAAAAGTACCAGGTTTCACGACATTCACCATGACACTCTGGCGAGGAAAATCGAACAAAATTTGGAATTTTAAGCAAGCTAGAAAGTTTATACGGCTTACTCACAACGATTTGTGTCTAGTTCGAAGAAACGGGCTCAATTTGACCACGTCATGGCATCATTTTGGCCAAAGAATCCATCTTTAAGACAATGCTTTGAAAAGCATCAAAATGTTAAACCTCACAAAATTAGCAACAGGAAATGACCTAGTCATTTATACGGCTTCCTCGCAGTGATTTGAGCATAGGTTCATGAATAGAACATAATTGGATTCCTAGTTCACCTGATTTTATGCCAAAGTACTAGGTTTCACGACATTTAACGTGACAGATCGGCGAGGAAAATCATACAAAATTTTGAATTTTAAGTGAGCTAGAGAGTTTATACGGCTTACTCACAACGATTTGTGTCTAGTTGGAAGAAACGAGCTTAATTTCACTCCATCATGGCATCATTTTTGCCAAAGAATCCTTCTTTAAGAAAATCCATCGAAAAGCATCAAAATGTAAAACCTCACGAAATTAGCAACATTAAGTGACCTAGTTAGTTTATACAGCTTGCTCACGGTGATTTGAGCATAGTTTCAAGAAATGAACACAATCGGATTCCTCTTTCACCTGATTTTCTTCAAAAGTCCTAGGTTTCACAACATTCACCGTGACACTCGGGCGAAGAAAATCATACAAAATTTGGAATTTTAAGGGAGCTAGAGAGTTTATACGGCTTACTCACAACGATTTGTGCCTAGTTGGAAGAAACGAGCTCAAGTTGACTCCGTCATGACGTCATTTTTGCCCAAGGATCCAACTTTAAGAAAATGCATTGAAAAGCATCAAAATATAAAACCTCACAAAATTAGCAGCATGAACTGACCTAGTCAGTTTATATAGCTTCCACACAGCTATTTGGGCATAGTTTCATGAAATGAACACAATCGGATTCCTCATTCACCTGATTTTGTCCAGAAGTACTAGGTTTCACGACATTCACCGTGACACTCCGGCAAGGAAAATCATACAAAATTTGGAATTTTAAGCGAGCTAGACAATTTATGCGGCTTACTCACAATGATTTGAGTCTAGTTGGAGGAAATGAGCTCAATTTCACTCCATCATGGAGTCATTTTGGCCAAAGAATCCAACTTTAAAAAAATGCATTGAAAAGCATCAAAATGTAAAACCTCACGAAATTAGCAACATGATGTGAGCTAGTCAGTTTATATGGCTTCCTTACAGCTATTTGGGCCAAGTTTCATTAAATGACCACAATCGGATTTTCTCCTGATTTTCTTCAAAAGTACCACGTTTCACGACATTCACCGTGACACTCAAGTGAGGAAAATCATACAAAATTTGGAATTTTAAGCGAGCTAGAGAGTTTATACGGTTTACTCATAACGATTTATGTCTAGTTCGAAGAAACGAGCCTAATTTGACTCCATCATGATGTCATTTTGGCAAAAGAATCCAACTTTAAGAAAATGCATCGAAAAGGATCAAAATGTAAAACCTCACGACATTAGCAAAATGAAGTGACCTAGACACTTTATACGGCTTCCTCACAGCAATTTGAGTATAGTTTCATGAAATGAACGCAATCGGAATCCTTTTTCACCTAATAGGTTCCATGATGTTCAACGTGACACATCGGTGTGGAAAATTGTACAAAATTTGGAATTTAAGGGAGCTAGAGAGTTTATACGGCTTACTCACAATGATTTGAGTCTAGTTGGAAGAAACGAGCCTAATTTGACTCCATCATGATGTCATTTTGGCCAAAGAATCCAACTTTAAGAAAATGCATCGAAAAGCATCAAAATGTAAAACCTCACTACATTAGCAAAATGAAGTGACCTAGACACTTTATACGGCCTCCTCACAGCGATTTGAGCATAGTTTCATGAAATGAACATGATCAGATTTCTCCTTCACCTTATTTTATTCAAAAGTACATGGTTTCACGACATTCACCGTGACACTCCGGTGAGGAAAATCGAAACAAATTTCGAATTTTAAGCAAGCTAGAGTGTTTATACCGCTTACTCACAATGATTTGTGTCTAGTTGGAGGAAACGAGCTCAATTTGACTCCGTCGTGGCGTCATTTTGCCCAAAGAATCCATTCTAAGACAATGCATCGAAAAGCATCAAAATGTAAAACCTCACGACATTAGCAACATGAAGTGACCTAGATACTTTATACGGCTTCCTCACAGCGATTTGAGCATAGTTTCACGAAATGACCATAATCGGATTCCTCTTTAACCTTATTTTGTTCAAAAGTACCGGGTTTCATGACATTCACCATGATACTTCGGCCAAGAAACTAGTACAAAATTTGGAATTTGAAGCAATCTAGAGAGTTTATACTGCTTACTCACAACGATTTGTGTCTAGTTGGAAGAAACGAGCTTAATTTCACTCCGTCATGATGTCATTTTGGCCAAAGAATCCAACTTTAAGACAATGCATCGAAAAGCATCAAAATGTAAAACCTCACGACATTAGCAACATGAAGTGACCTAGACACTTTATACGGCTTCCTCACAGCGATTTGAGCATAGTTTCACGAAATGACCGTAATCAGATTCCTCTTTAACCTTATTTTGTTCAAAAGTACCGGGTTTCATGACATTCACCACGATACTCCGGCCAAGAAAATCGTACAAAATTTGGAATTTGAAGCAATCTAGAGAGTTTATACTGCATACTCACAACGATTTGTGTCTAGTTGGAAGAAACGAGCTCAATTAGACTCCGTTATGGCGTCATTTTGGCCAAAAAATCCGTCTTTAAGAAAATGCATTGAAAAGCATCAAAATGTAAAACCTCGCGACATTAGCAAAATGAAGTGACCTAGACACTTTATACGGCTTCCTCACAGCGATTTGAGCATAGTTTCATGAAATGAACATAATCGGATTTCTCCTTCACCTGATTTTATTCAAAAGTACATGGTTTCACGACATTCACCGTGACACTCCAGCGAGCAAAATCGAAAAAAATTTTGAATTTTAAGCAAGCTAGAGAGTTTATACCGCTTACTCACAATAATTTGTGTCTAGTTGGAGGAAACGAGCTCAATTTGACTCCGTCGTGGCGTCATTTTGCCCAAAGAATCCATCTTTAAGACAATGCATTGAAAAGCATCAAAATGTAAAACCTCACTATATTAGCAACATGAAGTGACCTAGACCCTTTATACGGCTTCCTCACAGCGATTTGAGCATGGTTTCAAGAAATGAACCCAATCGGATTCCTCTTTCACCTGATTCTATTCAAAAGTACCAAGTTTCACGAAGTTCACCGCGATACTCTGTTGAAGAAAATCGTACAAAATTTGGAATTTTAAGCAAGTTAGAGAGTTTATACGGCTTACTCACAACGATTTTGGTGTAGTGGGAAGAAACGAGCCCAATTTGACTCCATCATGATGTCATTTTGGCCAAAGAATCCAACTTTAAGACAATGCATCGAAAAGCATCAAAATGTAAAACCTCACAACATTAGCAACATGAAGTGACCTAGACACTTTATACGGCTTCCTCACAGCGATTTGAGCATAGTTTCACGTAATGACCATAATCGGATTCCTCTTTAACCTTATTTTGTTCAAAAGTAATGGGTTTCATGACATTCACCACGATACTCCGGCCAAGAAAATAGTACAAAATTTGGAATTTGAAGCAATCTAGAGAGTTTATACTGCTTACTCACAACGATTTGTGTCTAGTTGGAAGAAACGAGGTCAATTTCACTCCGTTATGGCGTCATTTTGGCCAAAGAATCCAACTTTATGAAAATGCATTGAAAAGCATCAAAATGTAAAACCTCACGACATTAGCAAAATGAAGTGACCTAGACACTTTATACAGCTTCGTCACAGCGATTTGAGCATAGTTTCATGAAATGAACATAATCAGATTTCTCCTTCACCTGATTTTATTCTAAAGTACATGGTTTCACGACATTCACCGTGACACTCCAGCGAGCAAAATCGAATAAAATTTTGAATTTTAAGCAAGCTGTAGAGTTTACACCGCTTACTCACAACAATTTGTGTCTAGTTGGAGGAAACGAGCTCAATTTGACTCCGTCGTGGCGTCATTTTGCCCAAAGAATCCATCTTTAAGACAATGCATCGAAAAGCATCAAAATGTAAAACCTCATGACATTAGCAACATGAAGTGACCTAGACCCTTTATACGGCTTCCTCACAGCGATTTGAGCATAGTTTCAAGAAATGAACCCAATCGGATTCCTCTTTCACCTGATTCTATTCAAAAGTACCGAGTTTCATGAAGTTCACCGCGATACTCTATTGAAGAAAATCGTACAAAATTTGGAATTTTAAGCAATTTAGAGAGTTTATACGGCTTACTCACAACGATTTTGGTGTAGTTGGAAGAAATGAGCCCAATTTGACTCCATCATGATGTCATTTTGGCCAAAGAATCCAACTTTAAGACAATGCATCGAAAAGCATCAAAATGTAAAACCTCACGACATTAGCAACATGAAGTGACCTAGACACTTTATACGGCTTCCTCACAGCGATTTGAGCATAGTTTCACGTAATGACCATAATTGGATTCCTCTTTAACCTTATTTTGTTCAAAAGTACTTTGTTTCATGACATTCACCACCATACTCCAGCCAAGAAAATAGTACAAAATTTGGAATTTGAAGCAATCTAGAGAGTTTATACTGCTTACTCACAACGATTTGTGTCTAGTTGGAAGAAACGAGCTCAATTTCACTCCGTTATGGCGTCATTTTGGCCAAAGAATCCAACTTTATGAAAATGCATTGAAAAGCATCAAAATGTAAAACCTCACGACATTAGCAAAATGAAGTGACCTAGACACTTTATACAGCTTCGTCATGCGATTTGAGCATTGTTTCATGAAATGAACATAATCGGATTTCTCCTTCACCTGATTTTATTCAAAAGTACATGGTTTCATGACATTCACCGTGACACTCCAGCAAGCAGAATCGAAAAAAGTTTTGAATTTTAAGCAAGCTAGAGAGTTTATACCGCTTACTCACAACAATTTGTGACTAGTTGGAGGAAACGAGCTCAATTTGACTCCGTCGTGACGTCATTTTGCCCAAAGAATCCATCTTTAAGACAATGCATCGAAAAGCATCAAAATGTAACACCTCACGACATTAGCAACATGAAGTGACCTAGACACTTTGTACAGCTTCGTCACAGTGATTTGAGCATAGTTTCATGAAATGAACATAATCAGATTTCTCCTTCACCTGATTTTATTCTAAAGTACATGGTTTCACGACATTCACCGTGACGCTCCAGCGAGCAAAATCGAATAAAATTTTGAATTTTAAGCAAGCTGTAGAGTTTATACCGCTTACTCACAACAATTTGTGTCTAGTTGGAGGAAACGACCTCAATTTGACTCCGTCGTGGCGTCATTTTGCCCAAAGAATCCATCTTTAAGACAATGCATCGAAAAGCATCAAAATGTAAAACCTCATGACATTAGCAACATGAAGTGACCTAGACCCTTTATACGGCTTCCTCACAGCGATTTGAGCATAGTTTCAAGAAATGAACCCAATCGGATTCCTCTTTCACCTGATTCTATTCAAAAGTACCGAGTTTCATGAAGTTCACCGCGATACTCTATTGAAGAAAATCGTACAAAATTTGGAATTTTAAGCAATTTAGAGAGTTTATACGGCTTACTCACAACGATTTTGGTGTAGTTGGAAGAAACGAGCCCAATTTGACTCCATCATGATGTCATTTTGGCCAAAGAATCCAACTTTAAGACAATGCATCGAAAAGCATCAAAATGTAAAACCTCACCACATTAGCAACATGAAGTGACCTAGACACTTTATACGGCTTCCTCACAGCGATTTGAGCATAGTTTCACGTAATGACCATAATCGGATTCCTCTTTAACCTTATTTTGTTCAAAAGTACTGGGTTTCATGACATTCACCACCATACTCCAGCCAAGAAAATAGTACAAAATTTGGAATTTGAAGCAATCTAGAGAGTTTATACTGCTTACTCACAACGATTTG
Organism: Adenanthera pavonina; assembly: GCA_026686845.1. Classification (NCBI taxonomy): domain Eukaryota; kingdom Viridiplantae; phylum Streptophyta; class Magnoliopsida; order Fabales; family Fabaceae; genus Adenanthera; species Adenanthera pavonina. The sequence continues at coordinate 624,384 of JAIVEN010000040.1, forward strand.
TGTCTAGTTGGAAGAAACGAGCTCAATTTCACTCCGTTATGGCGTCATTTTGGCCAAAGAATCCAACTTTATGAAAATGCATTGAAAAGCATCAAAATGTAAAACCTCACGACATTAGCAAAATGAAGTGACCTAGACACTTTATACAGCTTCGTCATGCGATTTGAGCATTGTTTCATGAAATGAACATAATCGGATTTCTCCTTCACCTGATTTTATTCAAAAGTACATGGTTTCACGACATTCACCGTGACACTCCAGCGAGCAAAATCGAAAAAAGTTTTGAATTTTAAGCAAGCTAGAGAGTTTATACCGCTTACTCACAACAATTTGTGTCTAGTTGGAGGAAACGAGCTCAATTTGACTCCGTCGTGACGTCATTTTGCCCAAAGAACCCATCTTTAAGACAATGCATCGAAAAGCATCAAAATGTAACACCTCACGACATTAGCAACATGAAGTGACCTAAACCCTTTATACGGCTTCCTCACAGCGATTTGAGCATAGTTTCAAGAAATGAACCCAATCGGATTCCTCTTTCACCTGATTCTATTCAAAAGTACCGAGTTTCATGAAGTTCACCGCGATACTCCGTTGAAGAAAATCGTACAAAATTTGGAATTTTAAGCAAGTTAGAGAGTTTATACGGCTTACTCACAACGATTTTGGTCTAGTTGGAAGAAACGAGCCCAATTTGACTCCATCATGATGTCATTTTGGCCAAAGAATCCAACTTTAAGACAATGCATCGAAAAGCATCAAAATGTAAAACCTCACGACATTAGCAACATGAAGTGACCTAGACACTTTATACGGCTTCCTCACAGCGATTTGAGCATTGTTTCATGAAATGAACCTAATCGGATTTCTCCTTCACCTGATTTTATTCAAAAGTACATGGTTTCACGACATTCACCGTGACACTCCGGCGAGGAATATCAAAAAAAATTTGGAATTTTAAGCAAGCTAGAGAGTTTATACCGCTTACTCACAACGATTTGCGTCTAGTTGGAGGAAACGAGCTTAATTTGACTCCGTCATGGTGTCATTTTGCCCAAAGAATCCATCTTTAAGACAATGCATCGAAAAGCATCAAAATGTAACACCTCACGACATTAGCAACATGAAGTGACCTAGACCCTTTATACGGCTTCCTTACAGCGATTTGAGCATAGTTTCAAGAAATGAACCCAATCGGATTCCTCTTTCACCTGATTCTATTCAAAAGTACCGAGTTTCATGAAGTTCACCGCGATACTCCGTTGAAGAAAATCGTACAAAATTTGGAATTTTAAGCAAGTTAGAGAGTTTATACGGCTTACTCACAACGATTTTGGTCTAGTTGGAAGAAACGAGCCCAATTTGACTCCATCATGATGTCATTTTGGCCAAAGAATCCAACTTTAAGACAACGCATCGAAAAGCATCAAAATGTAAAACCTCACGACATTAGCAACATGAAGTGACCTAGACACTTTATACGGCTTCCTCACAGCGATTTGAGCATAGTTTCACGAAATGACCATTATCGGATTCCTCTTTAACCTTATTTTGTTCAAAAGTACCGGGTTTCATGACATTCACCATGATACTTCGGCCAAGAAACTAGTACAAAATTTGGAATTTGAAGCAATCTAGAGAGTTTATACTGCTTACTCACAACGATTTGTGTCTAGTTGGAAGAAACGAGCCCAATTTCACTCCGTCATGATGTCATTTTGGCCAAAGAATCCAACTTTAAGACAATGCATCAGAAAAGCATCAAAATGTAAAACCTCATGACATTAGCAACATGAAGTGACCTAGACACTTTATACGGCTTCCTCACAGCGATTTGAGCATTGTTTCATGAAATGAACCTAATCGGATTTCTCCTTCACCTGATTTTATTCAAAAGTACATGGTTTCACGACATTCACCGTGACACTCCGGCGAGGAATATCAAAAAAAATTTTGAATTTTAAGCAAGCTAGAGAGTTTATACCGCTTACTCACAACGATTTGCGTCTAGTTGGAGGAAACGAGCTTAATTTGACTCCGTCGTGGCGTCATTTTGCCCAAAGAATCCATCTTTAAGACAATGCATCAAAAAGCATCAAAATGTAACACCTCACGACATTAGCAACATGAAGTGACCTAGACACTTTATACGGCTTCCTCACAGCGATTTGAGCATAGTTTCAAGAAATGAACCCAATCGGATTCCTCTTTCACCTGATTCTATTCAAAAGTACCGAGTTTCATGAAGTTCACCGCAATACTCCGTTGAAGAAAATCGTACAAAATTTGGAATTTGAAGCAATCTAGAGAGTTTATACTGCATACTCACAACGATTTGTGTCTAGTTGGAAGAAATGAGCTCAATTAGACTCCATTATGGCGTCATTTTGGCCAAAGAATCCGTCTTTAAGAAAATGCATTGAAAAGCATCAAAATGTAAAACCTCGCGACAGTAGCAAAATGAATTGACCTAGACACTTTATACGGCTTCCTCACAGCGATTTGAGCATTGTTTCATGAAATGAACCTAATCGGATTTCTCCTTCACCTGATTTTATTCAAAAGTACATGGTTTCACGACATTCACCGTGACACTCAGGCGAGGAATATAAAAAAAAATTTGGAATTTTAAGCAAGCTAGAGAGTTTATACCGCTTACTCACAACGATTTGCGTCTAGTTGGAGGAAACGAGCTTAATTTGACTCCGTCGTGGCGTCATTTTGCCCAAAGAATCCATCTTTAAGACAATGCATCGAAAAGCATCAAAATGTAAAACCTCACGACATTAGCAACATGAAGGGACCTAGACACTTTATACGGCTTCCTCACAGCGATTTGAGCATAGTTTCACGAAAAGACCGTAATCGGATTCCTCTTTAACCTTATTTTGTTCAAAAGTACCGGGTTTCATGACATTCACCACGATACTCCGGCCAAGAAAATCGTACAAAATTTGGAATTTGAAGCAATCTAGAGAGTTTATATTGCATACTCACAACGATTTGTGTCTAGTTGGAAGAAATGAGCTCAATTAGACTCCATTATGGCGTCATTTTGGCCAAAGAATCCGTCTTTAAGAAAATGCATTGAAAAGCATCAAAATGTAAAACCTCGCGACATTAGCAAAATGAATTGACCTAGACACTTTATACGGCTTCCTCACAGCGATTTGAGCATTGTTTCATGAAATGAACCTAATCGGATTTCTCCTTCACCTGATTTTATTCAAAAGTACATGGTTTCACGACATTCACCGTGACACTCCAGCGAGGAATATAAAAAAAAATTTGGAATTTTAAGCAAGCTAGAGAGTTTATACCGCTTACTCACAACGATTTGCGTCTAGTTGGAGGAAACGAGCTTAATTTGACTCCGTCGTGGCGTCATTTTGCCCAAAGAATCCATCTTTAAGACAATGCATCGAAAAGCATCAAAATGTAAAACCTCACGACATTAGCAACATGAAGTGACCTAGATCCTTTATACGGCTTCCTCACAGCGATTTGAGCATAGTTTCAAGAAATGAACCCAATCGGATTCCTCTTTCACCTGATTCTATTCAAAAGTACCGAGTTTGATGAAGTTCACCGCGATACTCTGTTGAAGAAAATCGTACAAAATTTGGAATTTTAAGCAATTTAGAGAGTTTATACGGCTTACTCACAACGATTTTGGTGTAGTTGGAAGAAACGAGCCCAATTTGACTCCATCATGATGTCATTTTGGCCAAAGAATCCAACTTTAAGACAATGCATCGAAAAGCATCAAAATGTAAAACCTCACCACATTAGCAACATGAAGTGACCTAGACACTTTATACGGCTTCCTCACAGCGATTTGAGCATAGTTTCACGTAATGACCATAATCGGATTCCTCTTTAACCGTATTTTGTTCAAAAGTACTGGGTTTCATGACATTCACCACGATACTCCAGCCAAGAAAATAGTACCAAATTTGGAATTTGAAGCAATCTAGAGAGTTTATACTGCTTACTCACAACGATTTGTGTCTAGTTGGAAGAAACGAGCTCAATTTCACTCCGTTATGGCGTCATTTTGGCCAAAGAATCCGTCTTTAAGAAAATGCATTGAAAAGCATCAAAATGTAAAACCTCACGACATTAGCAAAATGAAGTGACCTAGACACTTTATACAGCTTCGTCACAGCGATTTGAGCATTGTTTCATGAAATGAACATAATCGGATTTCTCCTTCACCTGATTTTATTCAAAAGTACATGGTTTCACGACATTCACCGTGACACTCCAGCGAGCAAAATTGAAAAAAGTTTTGAATTTTAAGCAAGCTAGAGAGTTTATACCGCTTACTCACAACAATTTGTGTCTAGTTGGAGGAAACGAGCTCAATTTGACTCCGTCGTGACGTCATTTTGCCCAAAGAATCCATCTTTAAGACAATGCATCGAAAAGCATCAAAATGTAACACCTCACGACATTAGCAACATGAAGTGACCTAGACCCTTTATACGGCTTCCTCACAGCGATTTCAGCATAGTTTCAAGAAATGAACCCAATCGGATTTCTCTTTCACCTTATTCTATTCAAAAGTACCGAGTTTCATGAAGTTCACCGCGATACTCCGTTGAAGAAAATCGTACAAAATTTGGAATTTTAAGCAAGTTAGAGAGTTTATACGGCTTACTCACAACGATTTTGGTCTAGTTGGAAGAAACGAGCCCAATTTGACTCCATCATGATGTCATTTTGGCCAAAGAATCCAACTTTAAGACAATGCATCGAAAAGCATCAAAATGTAAAACCTCACGACATTAGCAACATGAAGTGACCTAGACACTTTATACGGCTTCCTCACAGCGATTTGAGCATAGTTTCACGAAATGAACCTAATCGGATTTCTCCTTCACCTGATTTTATTCAAAAGTACATGGTTTCACGACATTCACCGTGACACTCCGGCGAGGAATATCAAAAAAAGTTTTGAATTTTAAGCAAGCTAGAGAGTTTATACCGCTTACTCACAACAATTTGTGTCTAGTTGTAGGAAACGAGCTCAATTTGACTCCGTCGTGACGTCATTTTGCCCAAAGAATCCATCTTTAAGACAATGCATCGAAAAGCATCAAAATGTAACACCTCACGACATTAGCAACATGAAGTGACCTAGACCCTTTATACGGCTTCCTCACAGCGATTTGAGCATAGTTTCAAGAAATGAACCCAATCGGATTTCTCTTTCACCTGATTCTATTCAAAAGTACCGAGTTTCATGAAGTTCACCGCGATACTCCGTTGAAGAAAATCGTACAAAATTTGGAATTTTAAGCAAGTTAGAGAGTTTATACGGCTTACTCACAACGATTTTGGTCTAGTTGGAAGAAACGAGCCCAATTTGACTCCATCATGATGTCATTTTGGCCAAATAATCCAACTTTAAGACAATGCATCGAAAAGCATCAAAATGTAAAACCTCACGACATTAGCAACATGAAGTGACCTAGACACTTTATACGGCTTCCTCACAGCGATTTGAGCATAGTTTCACGAAATGAACCTAATCGGATTTCTCCTTCACCTGATTTTATTCAAAAGTACATGGTTTCACGACATTCACCGTGACACTCCAGCGAGCAAAATCGAAAAAAATTTTGAATTTTAAGCAAGCTAGAGAGTTTATACGGCTTACTCACAACAATTTGTGTCTAGTTGGAGGAAACGAGCTCAATTTGACTCTGTCGTGACGTCATTTTGCTCAAAGAATCCATATTTAAGACAATGCATCGAAAAGCATCAAAATGTAACACCTTACGACATTAGCAACATGAAGTGACCTAGACCCTTTATACGGCTTCCTCACAGCGATTTGAGCATAGTTTCAAGAAATGAACCCAATCGGATTCCTCTTTCACCTGATTCTATTCAAAAGTACCGAGTTTCATGAAGTTCACCGCGATACTCCGTTGAAGAAAATCGTACAAAATTTGGAATTTTAAGCAAGTTAGAGAGTTTATACGGCTTACTCACAACGATTTTGGTCTAGTTGAAAGAAACGAGCCCAATTTGACTCCATCATGATGTCATTTTGGCCAAAGAATCCAACTTTAAGACAATGCATCGAAAAGCATCAAAATGTAAAACCTCACGACATTAGCAACATGAAGTGACCTAGACACTTTATACGGCTTCGTCACAGCGATTTGAGCATAGTTTCACGAAATGACCATTATCGGATTCCTCTTTAACCTTATTTTGTTCAAAAGTACCGGGTTTCATGACATTCACCGTGACACTCCAGCGAGCAAAATCGAAAAAAATTTTGAATTTTAAGCAAGCTGTAGAGTTTATACCGCTTACTCACAACAATTTGTGTCTAGTTGGAGGAAACGAGCTCAATTTGACTCCGTCGTGGCGTCATTTTGCCCAAAGAATCCAACTTTAAGACAATGCATCGAATAGCCTCAAAATGTAAAACCTCATGACATTAGCAACATGAAGTGACCTAGACCCTTTATACGGCTTCGTCACAGCGATTTGAGCATAGTTTCACGTAATGACCATAATCGGATTCCTCTTTAACCTTATTTTGTTCAAAAGTACTGGGTTTCATGACATTCACCACGATACTCCAGCCAAGAAAATAGTACAAAATTTGGAATTTGAAGCAATCTAGAGAGTTTATACTGCTTACTCACAACGATTTGTGTCTAGTTGGAAGAAACGAGCTCAATTTCACTCCGTTATGGCGTCATTTTGGCCAAAGAATCCAACTTTATGAAAATGCATTGAAAAGCATCAAAATGTAAAACCTCACGACATTAGCAAAATGAAGTGACCTAGACACTTTATACAGCTTCGTCACAGCGATTTGAGCATTGTTTCATGAAATGAACATAATCGGATTTCTCCTTCACCTGATTTTATTCAAAAGTACATGGTTTCACGACATTCACCGTGACACTCCTGCGAGCAAAATCGAAAAAAGTTTTGAATTTTAAGCAAGCTAGAGAGTTTATACCGCTTACTCACAACAATTTGTGTCTAGTTGGAGGAAACGAGCTCAATTTGACTCCGTCGTGACGTCATTTTGCCCAAAGAATCCATCTTTAAGACAATGCATCGAAAAGCATCAAAATGTAACACCTCACGACATTAGCAACATGAAGTGACCTAGACCCTTTATACGGCTTCCTCACAGCGATTTGAGCATAGTTTCAAGAAATGAACCCAATCGGATTTCTCTTTCACCTGATTCTATTCAAAAGTACCGAGTTTCATGAAGTTCACCGCGATACTCCGTTGAAGAAAATCGTACAAAATTTGGAATTTTAAGTAAGTTAGAGAGTTTATACGGCTTACTCACAACGATTTTGGTCTAGTTGGAAGAAACGAGCCCAATTTGACTCCATCATGATGTCATTTTGGCCAAAGAATCCAACTTTAAGACAATGCATCGAAAAGCATCAAAATGTAAAACCTCACGACATTAGCAACATGAAGTGACCTAGACACTTTATACGGCTTCCTCACAGCGATTTGAGCATAGTTTCACGAAATGAACCTAATCGGATTTCTCCTTCACCTGATTTTATTCAAAAGTACATGGTTTCACGACATTCACCGTGAGAGTCCAGCGAGCAAAATCGAAAAAAATTTTGAATTTTAACCAAGCTAGAGAGTTTGTACCGCTTACTCACAACAATTTGTGTCTAGTTGGAGGAAACGAGCTCAATTTGACTCCGTCGTGATGTCATTTTGCCCAAAGAATCCATCTTTAAGACAATGCATCGAAAAGCATCAAAATGTAACACCTCACGACATTAGCAACATGAAGTGACCTAGACCCTTTATACGGCTTCCTCACAGTGATTTGAGCATAGTTTCAAGAAATGAACCCAATCGGATTCCTCTTTCACCTGATTCTATTCAAAAGTACCGAGTTTCATGAAGTTCACCGCGATACTCCGTTGACGAAAATCGTACAAAATTTGGAATTTTAAGCAAGTGAGAGAGTTTATACGGCTTACTCACAACGATTTTGGTCTAGTTGAAAGAAACGAGCCCAATTTGACTCCATCATGATGTCATTTTGGCCAAAGAATCCAACTTTAAGACAATGCATCGAAAAGCATCAAAATGTAAAACCTCACGACATTAGCAACATGAAGTGACCTAGACACTTTATACGGCTTCCTCACAGCGATTTGAGCATAGTTTCACGAAATGAACCTAATCGGATTTCTCCTTCACCTGATTTTATTCAAAAGTACATGGTTTCACGACATTCACCGTGACACTCCAGCGAGCAAAATCGAAAAAAATTTTGAATTTTAAGCAAGCTAGAGAGTTTATACGGCTTACTCACAACAATTTGTGTCTAGTTGGAGGAAACGAGCTCAATTTGACTCTGTCGTGACGTCATTTTGCTCAAAGAATCCATATTTAAGACAATGCATCGAAAAGCATCAAAATGTAACACCTTACGACATTAGCAACATGAAGTGACCTAGACCCTTTATACGGCTTCCTCACAGCGATTTGAGCATAGTTTCAAGAAATGAACCCAATCGGATTCCTCTTTCACCTGATTCTATTCAAAAGTACCGAGTTTCATGAAGTTCACCGCGATACTCCGTTGAAGAAAATCGTACAAAATTTGGAATTTTAAGCAAGTTAGAGAGTTTATACGGGTTACTCACAACGATTTTGGTCTAGTTGAAAGAAACGAGCCCAATTTGACTCCATCATGATGTCATTTTGGCCAAAGAATCCAACTTTAAGACAATGCATCGAAAAGCATCAAAATGTAAAACCTCACGACATTAGCAACATGAAGTGACCTAGACACTTTATACGGCTTCGTCACAGCGATTTGAGCATAGTTTCACGAAATGACCATTATCGGATTCCTCTTTAACCTTATTTTGTTCAAAAGTACCGGGTTTCATGACATTCACCGTGACACTCCAGCGAGCAAAATCGAAAAAAATTTTGAATTTTAAGCAAGCTGTAGAGTTTATACCGCTTACTCACAACAATTTGTGTCTAGTTGGAGGAAACGAGCTCAATTTGACTCCGTCGTGGCGTCATTTTGCCCAAAGAATCCAACTTTAAGACAATGCATCGAATAGCCTCAAAATTTAAAACCTCATGACATTAGCAACATGAAGTGACCTAGACCCTTTATACGGCTTCGTCACAGCGATTTGAGCATAGTTTCACGTAATGACCATAATCGGATTCCTCTTTAACCTTATTTTGTTCAAAAGTATTGGGTTTCATGACATTCACCACGATACTCCAGCCAAGAAAATAGTACAAAATTTGGAATTTGAAGCAATCTAGAGAGTTTATACTGCTTACTCACAACGATTTGTGTCTAGTTGGAAGAAACGAGCTCAATTTCACTCCGTTATGGCGTCATTTTGGCCAAAGAATCCAACTTTATGAAAATGCATTGAAAAGCATCAAAATGTAAAACCTCACGACATTAGCAAAATGAAGTGACCTAGACACTTTATACAGCTTCGTCACAGCGATTTGAGCATTGTTTCATGAAATGAACATAATCGGATTTCTCCTTCACCTGATTTTATTCAAAAGTACATGGTTTCACGACATTCACCGTGACACTCCTGCGAGCAAAATCGAAAAAAGTTTTGAATTTTAAGCAAGCTAGAGAGTTTATACCGCTTACTCACAACAATTTGTGTCTAGTTGGAGGAAACGAGCTCAATTTGACTCCGTCGTGACGTCATTTTGCCCAAAGAATCCATCTTTAAGACAATGCATCGAAAAGCATCAAAATGTAACACCTCACGACATTAGCAACATGAAGTGACCTAGACCCTTTATACGGCTTCCTCACAGCGATTTGAGCATAGTTTCAAGAAATGAACCCAATCGGATTTCTCTTTCACCTGAGTCTATTCAAAAGTACCGAGTTTCATGAAGTTCACCGCGATACTCCGTTGAAGAAAATCGTACAAAATTTGGAATTTTAAGTAAGTTAGAGAGTTTATACGGCTTACTCACAACGATTTTGGTCTAGTTGGAAGAAACGAGCCCAATTTGACTCCATCATGATGTCATTTTGGCCAAAGAATCCAACTTTAAGACAATGCATCGAAAAGCATCAAAATGTAAAACCTCACGACATTAGCAACATGAAGTGACCTAGACACTTTATACGGCTTCCTCACAGCGATTTGAGCATAGTTTCACGAAATGAACCTAATCGGATTTCTCCTTCACCTGATTTTATTCAAAAGTACATGGTTTCACGACATTCACCGTGACACTCCAGCGAGCAAAATCGAAAAAAATTTTGAATTTTAAGCAAGCTAGAGAGTTTGTACCGCTTACTCACAACAATTTGTGTCTAGTTGGAGGAAACGAGCTCAATTTGACTTCGTCGTGATGTCATTTTGCCCAAAGAATCCATCTTTAAGACAATGCATCGAAAAGCATCAAAATGTAACACCTCACGACATTAGCAACATGAAGTGACCTAGACCCTTTATACGGCTTCCTCACAGTGATTTGAGCATAGTTTCAAGAAATGAACCCAATCGGATTCCTCTTTCACCTGATTCTATTCAAAAGTACCGAGTTTCATGAAGTTCACCGCGATACTCCGTTGAAGAAAATCGTACAAAATTTGGAATTTTAAGCAAGTTAGAGAGTTTATACGGCTTACTCACAACGATTTTGGTCTAGTTGAAAGAAACGAGCCCAATTTGACTCCATCATGATGTCATTTTGGCCAAAGAATCCAACTTTAAGACAATGCATCGAAAAGCATCAAAATGTAAAACCTCACGACATTAGCAACATGAAGTGACCTAGACACTTTATACGGCTTCGTCACAGCGATTTGAGCATAGTTTCACGAAATGACCATTATCGGATTCCTCTTTAACCTTATTTTGTTCAAAAGTACCGGGTTTCATGACATTCACCGTGACACTCCAGCGAGCAAAATTGAAAAAAATTTTGAATTTTAAGCAAGCTGTAGAGTTTATACCGCTTACTCACAACAATTTGTGTCTAGTTGGAGGAAACGAGCTCAATTTGACTCCGTCGTGGCGTCATTTTGCCCAAAGAATCCAACTTTAAGACAATGCATAGAAAAGCCTCAAAATGTAAAACCTCATGACATTAGCAACATGAAGTGACCTAGACCCTTTATACGGCTTCGTCACAGCGATTTGAGCATAGTTTCACGTAATGACCATAATCGGATTCCTCTTTAACCTTATTTTGTTCAAAAGTACTGGGTTTCATGACATTCACCACGATACTCCAGCCAAGAAAATAGTACAAAATTTGGAATTTGAAGCAATCTAGAGAGTTTATACTGCTTACTCACAACGATTTGTGTCTAGTTGGAAGAAACGAGCTCAATTTCACTCCGTTATGGCGTCATTTTGGCCAAAGAATCCAACTTTATGAAAATGCATTGAAAAGCATCAAAATGTAAAACCTCACGACATTAGCAAAATGAAGTGACCTAGACACTTTATACAGCTTCGTCACAGCGATTTGAGCATTGTTTCATGAAATGAACATAATCGGATTTCTCCTTCACCTGATTTTATTCAAAAGTACATGGTTTCACGACATTCACCGTGACACTCCTGCGAGCAAAATCGAAAAAAGTTTTGAATTTTAAGCAAGCTAGAGAGTTTATACCGCTTACTCACAACAATTTGTGTCTAGTTGGAGGAAACGAGCTCAATTTGACTCCGTCGTGACGTCATTTTGCCCAAAGAATCCATCTTTAAGACAATGCATCGAAAAGCATCAAAATGTAACACCTCACGACATTAGCAACATGAAGTGACCTAGACCCTTTATACGGCTTCCTCACAGCGATTTGAGCATAGTTTCAAGAAATGAACCCAATCGGATTTCTCTTTCACCTGATTCTATTCAAAAGTACCGAGTTTCATGAAGTTCACCGCGATACTCCGTTGAAGAAAATCGTACAAAATTTGGAATTTTAAGTAAGTTAGAGAGTTTATACGGCTTACTCACAACGATTTTGGTCTAGTTGAAAGAAACGAGCCCAATTTGACTCCATCATGATGTCATTTTGGCCAAAGAATCCAACTTTAAGACAATGCGTCGAAAAGCATCAAAATGTAAAACCTCACGACATTAGCAACATGAAGTGACCTAGACACTTTATACGGCTTCGTCACAGCGATTTGAGCATAGTTTCACGAAATGACCATTATCGGATTCCTCTTTAACCTTATTTTGTTCAAAAGTACCGGGTTTCATGACATTCACCGTGACACTCCAGCGAGCAAAATCGAAAAAAATTTTGAATTTTAAGCAAGCTGCAGAGTTTATACCGCTTACTCACAACAATTTGTGTCTAGTTGGAGGAAACGAGCTCAATTTGACTCCGTCGTGGCGTCATTTTGCCCAAAGAATCCAACTTTAAGACAATGCATCGAAAAGCCTCAAAATGTAAAACCTCACGACATTAGCAACATGAAGTGACCTAGACACTTTATACGGCTTCCTCACAGCGATTTGAGCATAGTTTCACGTAATGACCATAATCGGATTCCTCTTTAACCTTATTTTGTTCAAAAGTACTGGGTTTCATGACATTCACCATGATACTTCGGCCAAGAAACTAGTACAAAATTTGGAATTTGAAGCAATCTAGAGAGTTTATACTGCTTACTCACAACGATTTGTGTCTAGTTGGAAGAAACGAGCTCAATTTCACTCCGTCATGATGTCATTTTGGCCAAAGAATCCAACTTTAAGACAATGCATCGAAAAGCATCAAATTGTAAAACCTCACGACATTAGCAACATGAAGTGACCTAGACACTTTATACGGCTTCCTCACAGCGATTTGAGCATAGTTTCACGAAATGACCGTAATCGGATTCCTCTTTAACCTTATTTTGTTCAAAAGTACCGGGTTTCATGACATTCACCACGATACTCCGGCCAAGAAAATCATACAAAATTTGGAATTTGAAGCAATCTAGAGAGTTTATACTGCATACTCACAACGATTTGTGTCTAGTTGGAAGAAACGAGCTCAATTAGGCTCCGTTATGGCGTCATTTTGGCCAAAGATTCCGTCTTTAAGAAAATGCATTGAAAAGCATCAAAATGTAAAACCTCGCGACATTAGCAAAATGAAGTGACCTAGACACTTTATACGGCTTCCTCACAGCGATTTGAGCATTGTTTCATGAAATGAACCTAATCGGATTTCTCCTTCACCTGATTTTATTCAAAAGTACATGGTTTCACGACATTCACCGTGACACTCCGGCGAGGAATATCAAAAAAAATTTGGAATTTTAAGTAAGCTAGAGAGTTTATACCGCTTACTCACAACGATTTGCGTCTAGTTGGAGGAAACGAGCTTAATTTGACTCCGTCGTGGCGTCATTTTGCCCAAAGAATCCATCTTTAAGACAATGCATCGAAAAGCATCAAAATGTAAAACCTCACGACATTAGCAACATGAAGTGACCTAGATCCTTTATACAGCTTCCTCACAGCGATTTGAGCATAGTTTCAAGAAATGAACCCAATCGGATTCCTCTTTCACCTGATTCTATTCAAAAGTACCGAGTTTCATGAAGTTCACCGCGATCCTCTGTTGAAGAAAATCGTACAAAATTTGGAATTTTAAGCAATTTAGAGAGTTTATACGGCTTACTCACAACGATTTTGGTGTAGTTGGAAGAAACGAGCCCAATTTGACTCCATCATGATGTCATTTTGGCCAAAGAATCCAACTTTAAGACAATGCATCGAAAAGCCTCAAAATGTAAAACCTCACGAGATTAGCAACATGAAGTGACCTAGACACTTTATACGGCTTCCTCACAGCTATTTGAGCATAGTTTCACGTAATGACCATAATCGGATTCCTCTTTAACCTTATTTTGTTCAAAAGTACTGGGTTTCATGACATTCACCATGATACTTCGGCCAAGAAACTAGTACAAAATTTGGAATTTGAAGCAATCTAGAGAGTTTATACTGCTTACTCACAACGATTTGTGTCTAGTTGGAAGAAACGAGCTCAATTTCACTCCGTCATGATGTCATTTTGGCCAAAGAATCCAACTTTAAGACAATGCATCGAAAAGCATCAAAATGTAAAACCTCACGACATTAGCAACATGAAGTGACCTAGACACTTTATACGGCTTCCTCACAGCGATTTGAGCATAGTTTCACGAAATGACCGTAATCGGATTCCTCTTTAACCTTATTTTGTTCAAAAGTACCGGGTTTCATGACATTCACCACAATACTCCGGCCAAGAAAATCGTACAAAATTTGGAATTTGAAGCATTCTAGAGAGTTTATACTGCATACTCACAATGATTTGTGTCTAGTTGGAAGAAACCAGCTCAATTAGACTCCGTTATGGCGTCATTTTGGCCAAAGAATCCGTCTTTAAGAAAAGGCATTGAAAAGCATCAAAATGTAAAACCTCGCGACATTAGCAAAATGAAGTGACCTAGACACTTTATACGGCTTCCTCACAGCGATTTGAGCATTGTTTCATGAAATGAACCTAATCGGATTTCTCCTTCACCTGATTTTATTCAAAAGTAAATGGTTTCACGACATTCACCGTGACACTCCTGCGAGGAATATCAAAAAAAATTTGGAATTTTAAGCAAGCTAGAGAGTTTATACCGCTTACTCACAACGATTTGCGTCTAGTTGGAGGAAACGAGCTTAATTTGACTCCGTCGTGGCGTCATTTTGCCGAAAGAATCCATCTTTAAGACAATGCATCGAAAAGCATCAAAATGTAAAACCTCACGACATTAGCAACATGAAGTGACCTAGATCCTTTATACGGCTTCCTCACAGCGATTTGAGCATAATTTCAAGAAATGAACCCAATCGGATTCCTCTTTGACCTGATTCTATTCAAAAGTACCAAGTTTCATGAAGTTCACCGCGATACTCCGTTGAAGAAAATCGTACAAAATTTGGAATTTTAACAGACCTAGAGAGTTTATACAGCTTACTCACAGTGATTTGTGCCTAGTTGGAAGTAACAAGCTCAAGTTGACTCCGTCATGAAGTCATTTTGGCCCAAGGATCCACATTTAAGAAAATGCATCGAAAAGCATCGAAATGTAAAACCTAACAAAATTTGCAACATGAAGGGACCTAGTCAGTTTATATGGCTTCCTCACAGTGATTTGAGCAGAGTTTGAAAAAATGAACACAATCGGATTCCTCTTTCTCCTGATTCTGTTCAAAAGTACCAGGTTTCACGACATTCACCGTGACACTCCGGCGAGGAAACTCATAAAAAGTTTGAATTTTTAACGAGCTAGAGAGTTTATATGGCTTACCCATAACGATTTGTGCCTAGTTGGAGGAAATGAGCTTAAGTTGACTCCGTCATGACGTCATTTTGGGCAAAGAATCCATCTTTATGAAAATGCATCAAAAAGCATCAAAATGTAAAACCTCACAAAATTAGCAAAATGAAGTGACCTAGTTAGTTTATACGGCTTCCTCACAGCGATTTGAGCATAGTTTCATGAAATGAACACAATCGGATTCCTCTTTCACCTGATTTTGTTCAAAAGTACTAGGGTTCATGACATTCACCGTGACGCTCCGGTGAGGAAAATCATAAAAAATTTGGAATTGTAAGCGAGCTAGAGAGTTTGTACAGCTTACTCGCAAGGATTTGAGTCTAGTTGGATGAAACGAGCTCAATTTGACTCCGTAATGGTGTTATTTGGGCGAAACAATCCTACTTTAAGAAAATGCATTGAAAAGCATCAGAAAGTAAAATCTCATGAAATTAGCAACATGAAGGGACCTAGTCAGTTTATACAACTTCCTCACAGCTATTTGTGCCTACTTTCATGAAATGAACATAATCGGATTCCTTTTTCACCTAATTTTGTTCAAAAGTACTAGGTTTCACGACATTTACCGTGACACTCCGGCGAGGAAAATCATACAAAATTTTGAATTTTAAGCAAGCTAGAGAGTTTATATGGTTTACTCATATCGATTTGAGTCTAGTTGGAAGAAACGAGCTCAATTTCACTCCGTTATGATGTCATTTTGGCCAAAGAATCCAACTTTAAGAAAATGCATATAAAGGCTTCAAAATGTAAAACCTCACGAAATTAGCAACATAAAGTGACCTAGTCAGTTTATACGGCTTGCTCACAGTGATTTGAGCATAGTTTCAAGGAATGAAGACAATTGGATTCCCCATTCACCAGATTCTCTTCAACAGTTTCAGGTTTCACGACATTCACTGTGAAACTCCGGCGAGGAAAATCATACAAAATTTGGAATTTTAAGCGAGCTACAGAGCTTATACAGCATACTCACATCGATGTGAGTCTAGTTGGAACAAACGAGCTCAATTTCACTCCGTCATGATGTCATTTTGGCCAAAGAATCCAACTTTAAGAAAATGCATCGAAAGGCTTCAAAATGTAAAACCTCAAGACATTAGCAATGTTTAGTGACCTAGACACTTTATAAAGCTTCCTCACAGCGATTTGAGCATAGTTTCATGAACTGAACACAATCGGAATCCTTTTTCATCTGATTTTGTTCATAAGTACAAGCTTTAACGACATTCAACGTGACACTTCAGCAAGGAAATCATACAAAATTTTGAATTTTAAGCGAGCTAGAGAGTTTATATGGCTTACACACAACGATTTGTGCCTAGTTGGAAGAAACAAGCTCAAGTTGACTCCGTCATGATGTCATTTTGGCCCAAGGATCCAAATTTAAGAAAATGCATCAAAAAGCATGAAAATGTAAAACCTCACAAAATTAGCAATATGAAGTGACCTAGTCAGTTTATACGGCTTCCTCAGAGCGATTTGACCCTAGTTTCAAGAAATGAACACAATCGGATTCCTCTTTCACCTAATTCTGTTCAAAAGTACCAGGTTTCACGATATTCACCGTGACACTCCGGTGAGGAAAATCGTACAAAATTTGGAATTTTCAGCAAGCTCGAGAGTTTATACGGCTTACACACCATGATTTGTGGCTAGTTGGAAGAAACGAGCTCAAGTTGACTCCGTCATGATGTCATTTTGGCCCAAGGATCCAAATTTAAGAAAATCCATCGAAAAGCATGAAAATGTAAAACCTCCCGAAATTAGCAATATGAAGTGACCTAGTCAGTTTATAAGGCTTTCTCACAGTGATTTGAGCGTAGTTTCATGAAATGACCACATTCAGATTGCTCTTTCCCCTGATTTTGTTCAAAAGTACCAGGTTTCACGACATTCACCGTGACACTCTAGCGAGGAAAATCGCACAAAATTTGGAATTCTAAGTGAGCTAGAGAGTTTATACGGCTTGCTCACTATAATTTGTGCCTAGTTGGAAGAAACGAGCTCAAGTTGACTCCATCATGACGTCATTTTGGCCCAAGTATCCAACTTTAAGAAAATGCATCGAAAAGCATCAAAATGTAAAACCTCACGAAATTTGCAACATGGAGTGACCCAGTCAGTTGATACAGCTTCCTCACAGCTATTTGAACCTAGTTTCATGAAATGAACATAATCGGATTTCTTTTTCACCTAGTTTTGTTCAAAAGTACCAGGTTTCACGACATTCAACGTGATACTCCGGCAAGGAAAATCATACAAAATTTTGAATTTTAAGCAAGCTAGAGAGTTTATATGGTTTACTCACATCGATTTCAGTCTAGTTGGAAGAAACGAGCTCAATTTCACTCCGTTATGATGTCATTTTGGCCAAAGAATCCAACTTTAAGAAAATGCGTATAAAGGCTTCAAAATGTAAAACCTCACGAAATTAGCAACATGAAGTGACCTAGTCAGTTTATACGGCTTCCTCACAGTGATTTGAGCATAGTTTCAAGAAATGAAGACAATTGGATTCCTCATTCACCTGATTCTGTTCAACAGTTTCAGGTTTCACGACATTCACTGTGAAACTCCGGCGAGGAAAATCATACAAAATTTGGAATTTTAAGCGAGCTACAGAGCTTATACAGCTTACTCACATCGATTTGAGTCTAGTTTGAACAAACGAGCTCAATTTCACTCCGTCATGATGTCATTTTGGCCAAAGAATGCAACTTTAAGAAAATGCATTGAAAAGCATCAAAATGTAAAACCTCACGACATTAGCAATGTGCAGTGACCTAGACACTTTATAAAGCTTCCTCATAGCTATTTGAGCATAGTTTCATGAACTGAACACAATCAGAATCCTTTTTCATCTAATTTTGTTCAGAAGTACAAGGTTTAACGACATTCAACGTGACACTTCAGCAAGGAAAATCATACAAAATTTTGAATTTTAAGCGAGCTAGAGAGTTTATGCGGCTTACACACAACGATTTGTGCCTAGTTGGAAGAAACGAGCTCAAGTTGACTATGTCATGATGTCATTTTGGCCCAAGGATCCAAATTTAAGAAAATGCATCGAAAAGCATGAATATGTAAAACCTCATGAAATTAGCAATATGAAGTGACCTAGTCAGTTTATACAGCTTCCTTAGAGCAATTTGACCATAGTTTCAGGAAATGAACACAATCGGATTCCTCTTTCACCTGATTCTGTTCAAAAGTACCAGGTTTCACGACATTCACCGTGACACTCTGGCGAGGAAAATCATACAAAATTTAGAATTTTAAGCGAGCTAGAGAGTTTATACGGCTTACTCACAACGATTTGTGCCTAGTTGGAAGAAACGAGTTCAAGTTGACTCCGTCATGACGTCATTTTGGCCCAAGGATCCAACTTTAAGAAAATGCATCGAAAAGCATCAAAATGGAAAACCTCACGAAATTAGCAACCTGAAGCGACCTAGTCAGTTTATACGGCTTCCTCAGAGCGATTTGACCATAGGTTCAACAAATGAAGACAATCGGATTCCTCTTTCACCTGATTCTGTTCAAAAGTACCAGGTTTCACGAGATTCACCGTGATACTCCGGTGAGGAAAATCGTACAAAATTTGGAATTTTCCGCAAGCTAGAGATTTTATACGGCTTACACACAACGATTTGTGCCTAGTTGGAAGAAACGAGCTCAAGTTGACTCCGTCATGATGCCATTTTAGCCCAAGGATCCAAATTTAAGAAAACGCATCGAAAAGCACGAAAATGTAAAACCTCACGAAATTAGCAATATGAAGTGACCTAGTCAGTTTATAAGGCTTCCTCACTGTTATTTGAGTGTAGTTTCAAGAAATGACCACATTCAGATTGCTCTTTCACCTGATTTTGTTCAAAAGTACCAGGTTTCGCGACATTCAGCGTGACACTCTGGCGAAGAAAATCGCACAAAATTTGGAATTCTAAGCAAGCTAGAGAGTTTATACGGCTTACCCACAATGATTTGTGTCTAGTTGGAAGAAACGAGCTTAATTTCACTCCATCATGGCATCATTTTGGCCAAAGAATCCATCTTTAAGAAAATGCATCGAAAAGCAGTAAAATGTGCAACCTCACGAAATTAGCAACATGAAGTGACCTAGTCAGTTTATACGGCTTCCTCACAGCAATTTGAGCATAGTTTCATGAAATGAACACAATCAGATTCCTCTTTCACCTGATTTTGTTCAAAAGCATCATGTTTCGCGACATTCATCATGACACACCGGCGAAGAAAATCATACAAAATTTTGAATTTTAAGCGAGCTAGAGAGTTTATATGGCTTACTCACATCGATTTGAGTCTAGTTGGAAGAAACGAGCTCAATTTCACTCCGTCATGATGTCATTTTGGCCAAAGAATCCAACTTTAAGAAAATGCATCGAAAGGCTTCAAAATGTAACACCTCACGAAATTAGCAACATGAAGTGAGCTAGTCAATTTATATAGCTTTCTTACAGCTATTTGGGCCAAGTTTCACGAAATGAACACAATCGGATTCCTCTTTCACCTGATTTTGTTCAGAAGTACGAAGTTTCACAACATTCACCGCGACTCTCCGGTGAGAAAATCATACAATATTTCAAATTTTAAGCGAGCTAGAGAGTTTATACGGCTTACTCACTTTTGTTTAAGTTTAGTTGAAAAAAACGAGCTCAATTTCACTCCGTCATGATGTCATTTTGGCCAAAGAATCAAACTTTAAGAAAATGCATCGAAAGGCTACAAAATGTAAAACCTCAAGAAATTAGCAACATGAAGTTACCTAGTCAGTTTATATGGCTTCCTCACAGTGATTTGAGCATAGTTTCAAGAAATGAAGACAATTGGATTCCTCATTCACCTGATTCTGTTCAACAGTTTCAAGTTTCACGACATTCACTGTGAAATTCCGGTGAGGAAAATCATACAAAATTTGGAATTTTAAGCGAGCTACAGAGCTTATACAGCTTACTCACATCGATTTGAGTCTAGTTTGAACAAACGAGCTCAATTTCACTCCGTCATGATGTCATTTTGGCCAAAGAATGCAACTTCAAGAAAATGCATCGAAAAGCATCAAAATGTAAAACCTCAAGACATTAGCAATGTGCAGTGACCTAGACACTTTATAAAGCTTCCTCACAGCGATTTGAGCATAGTTTCATGAACTGAACACAATCGGAATCCTTTTTCATCTGATTTTGTTCAGAAGTACAAGGTTTAACGGCATTCAACGTGACACTTCAGCAAGGAAAATCATACAAAATTTTGAATTTTAAGCGAGCTAGAGAGTTTATACGGCTTACACACAACGATTTGTGCCTAGTTTGAAGAAACGAGCTCAAGTTGACTCCGTCATGACGTCATTTTGGCCAAACGATCCACCTTTAAGAAAATGCATCGAAAAGCATCAAAATGTAAAACCTCACGAAAATAGCAACATGAAGCGACCTAGTCAGTTGATACGGCTTCCTCAGAGCGATTTGACCATAGTTTCAAGAAATGAACACAATCGGATTCCTCTCTCACCTGATTCTGTTCAAAAGTACCAGGTTTCACGACATTCACCGTGACACTCCGGCGAGGAAAATCATAAAAAATTTGGAATTTTCAGCAAGCTAGAGAGTTTATACGGCTTGCACACAACGATTTGTGCCTTGTTGGAAGAAACGAGCTCAAGTTGACTACGTCATGATGCCATTTTGGCCCAAGGATCCAAATTTAAGAAAATGCATCGAAAAGCACGAAAATGTAAAACCTCATGAAATTAGCAATATGAAGTGACCTATTCAGTTTATAGGGCTTCCTCACAGTGATTTGAGCGTAGTTTCATGAAATGACCACATTCAGATTGCTCTTTCACCTGATTCTGTTCAAAAGTACCAGGTTTCACGACATTCACCGTGACACTCTGGCGAGGAAAATCACACAAAATTTGGAATTCTAAGCAAGCTAGAGAGTTTATACGGCCTACCCACAATGATTTGTGTCTTGTTGGAGGAAACAAGCACAATTTGACTCTGTCATGGTGTCATTTTGGCCAAAGAATCCATCTCTAAGAAAATGCATCGAAAAGCAGCAAAATGTGAAACCTCACGAAATTAGCAATATGAAGTGACCAAGTCAGTTTATACGGCTTCCTTACAGCGATTTGATCATAGTTTCAGGAAATGAACACAATCGGATTCCTCTTTCACCTGATTCTATTCAAAAGTACCAGGTTTCACGACATTCACCGTGACACTCCGGCGAGGAAAATCATACAAAATTTTGAATTTTAAGCAAGTTAGAGAGTTTATATGGCTTACTCACATCGATTTGAGTATTGTTGGAGGAAACGAGCTCAATTTCACTCCGTCATGATGTCATTTGTGCCTAAGAATCCAACTTTAAGAAAATGCATCGAAAGGCTTCAAAATGTAAAACCTCACGAAATTAGTAATATGAAGTGACCTAGTCAGTTTATACGGCTTCCTCACAACGATTTGAGCATAGTTTCATGAAATGAACACAATCGGATTCCTCTTTCACCTGATTCTGTTCAATAGTATCAGGTTTTACGACATTCACCGTGAAACTCCAGCGATGAAAATCATACAAAATTTGGAATTTTAAGCGAGCTACAGAGCTTATACGACTTACTCACATCGATGTGAGTCTAGTTGGAACAAACGAGCTCAATTTTACTCCGTCATGATGTCATTTTGGCCAAAGAATCCAACTTTAAGAAAATGCATCGAAAAGCATCAAAATGTAAAACCTCACGACATTAGCAACGTGCAGTGACCTAGACACTTTATAAAGCTTCCTCACAGCGATTTGAGCATAGTTTCTTGAACTGAACACAATTGGAATCCTCTTTCAACTAATTCTGTTCAAAAGTACCAGGTTTCACGACATTCACCGTCAAACTCCGGCTAGGAAAATCATACAAAATTTTGAATTTTAAGCAAGTTAGAGAGTTTATATGGCTTACTCACATGGATTTGAGTATTGTTGGAAGAAACGAGCTCAATTTCACTCCGTCATGATGTCATTTTGGCCAAAGAATCCAACTTTAAGAAAATGCATCAAAAGGCTTCAAAATGTAAAACCTCACAAAATTAGCAACATGAAGTGACCTAGTCAGTTTATACGGCTTCCTCACAGCGATTTGAGCATAGTTTCATGAAATGAACACAATCGGATTCCTCTTTCACCTGATTCTGTTCAATAGTATCAGGTTTTACGACATTCACCGTGAAACTCCAGCGATGAAAATCATACAAAATTTGGAAATTTAAGCGAGCTACACAGCTTATACGGCTTACTCACATCGATGTGAGTCTAGTTGGAACAAACGAGCTCAATGTCACTCCGTCATGATGTCATTTTGGCCAAAGAATCCAACTTTAAGAAAATGCATCGAAAGGCTTCAAAATGTAAAACCTTACGAAATTAGCAACATGAAGTGACCTAGTCAGTTTATACGGCTTCCTCACAGCGATTTGAGCATAGTTTCATGAAATGAACACAATCGGACTCCTCTTTCACCTTATTCTCTTCAACAGTATCAGGTTTCACGACATTCACCGTGAAACTCTGACGTGGAAAATCATACAAAATTTGGAATTTTAAGCAAGCTACAGAGCTTATACGGCTTACTCACATCGATGTGAGTCTAGTTGGAACAAACGAGCTCAATTTCACTCCGTCATGATGTCATTTTGGCCAAAGAATCCAACTTTAAGAAATTGCATCGAATGGCTTCAAAATGTAAAACCTCCCGAAATTAGCAACATGAAGTGACCTAGTCAGTTTATATGGCTTCCTCACAGCGATTTGAGCATAGTTTCAAGAAATGAACACAATCGGATTCCTCTTTCACCTGATGCTGTTCAGCAGTATCAGGTTTCACGATATTCACCATGAAACTCCAGCGAGGAAAATCATACAAAATTTGGAATTTTAAGCAAGCTACAGAGCTTATACGGCTTACTCACATCAATATGAGTCTAGTTGGAACAAACGAGCTCAATTTCACTCCGTCATGATATCATTTTGGCCAAAGAATCCAACTTTAAGAAAATGCATCGAATGGCATCAAAATGTAAAACCTCACGAATTTAGAAACATGAAGTGACCTAGTCAGTTTATATGGCTTCCTCACAGCGATTTGAGCATAGTTTCAAGAAATGAACACAATCGGATTCCTCTTTCACCTGATGCTGTTCAGCAGTATCAGGTTTCACGATATTCACCGTGAAACTCCGGCGAGGAAAATCATACAAAATTTGGAATTTTAAGCAAGCTACAGAGCTTATACGGCTTACTCACATCAATATGAGTCTAGTTGGAACAAACCAGCTCAATTTCCCTCCGTCATGATGTCATTTTGGCCAAAGAATCCAACTTTAAGAAAATACATCGAAAGGCTTCAAAATGTAAAACCTCACGAAATTAGCAACATGAAGTGACCTAGTCAGTTTATACGGCTTCCTCACAGCGATTTGAGCATAGTTTCATGAAATGAACACAATCGGACTCCTCTTTCACCTGATTCTGTTCAACAGTATCAGGTTTCACGACATTCACCGTGAAACTCTGACGTGGAAAATCATACAAAATTTGGAATTTTAAGCGAGCTACAGAGCTTATACGGCTTACTCACATCGATGTGAGTCTAGTTGGAACAAACGAGCTCAATTTCACTCCGTCATGATGTCATTTTGGCCAAAGAATCCAACTTTAAGAAATTGCATCGAATGGCTTCAAAATGTAAAACCTCCCGAAATTAGCAACATGAAGTGACCTAGTCAGTTTATATGGCTTCCTCACAGCGATTTGAGCATAGTTTCAAGAAATGAACACAATCGGATTCCTCTTTCACCTGATGCTGTTCAGCAGTATCAGGTTTCACGATATTCACCATGAAACTCCAGCGAGGAAAATCATACAAAATTTGGAATTTTAAGCAAGCTACAGAGCTTATACGGCTTACTCACATCAATATGAGTCTAGTTGGAACAAACGAGCTCAATTTCACTCCGTCATGATATCATTTTGGCCAAAGAATCCAACTTTAAGAAAATGCATCGAATGGCATCAAAATGTAAAACCTCACGAATTTAGAAACATGAAGTGACCTAGTCAGTTTATATGGCTTCCTCACAGCGATTTGAGCATAGTTTCAAGAAATGAACACAATCGGATTCCTCTTTCACCTGATGCTGTTCAGCAGTATCAGGTTTCACGATATTCACCGTGAAACTCCGGCGAGGAAAATCATACAAAATTTGGAATTTTAAGCAAGCTACAGAGCTTATACGGCTTACTCACATCAATATGAGTCTAGTTGGAACAAACCAGCTCAATTTCCCTCCGTCATGATGTCATTTTGGCCAAAGAATCCAACTTTAAGAAAATACATCGAAAGGCTTCAAAATGTAAAACCTCACGAAATTAGCAACATGAAGTGACCTAGTCAGTTTATACGGCTTCCTCACAGCGATTTGAGCATAGTTTCATGAAATGAACACAGTCGGACTCCTCTTTCACCTGATTCTGTTCAACAGTATCAGGTTTCACGACATTCACCGTGAAACTCCGGCGAGGAAAATCATACAAAATTTGGAATTTTAAGCGAGCTACAGAGCTTACACGGCTTACTCACATCGATGTGAGTCTAGTTGGAACAAACGAGCTCAATTTCACTCCGTCATGATGTCATTTTGGCCAAAGAATCCAACTTTAAGAAAATGCATCGACAAGCATCAAAATGTAAAACCTCACGACATTAGCAACGTGAAGTGACCTAGACACTTTATAAAGCTTCCTCACAGTGATTTGAGCATAGTTTCATGAACTGAATACAATCGGAATCCTTTTTCATATAATTTTGTTCAAAAGTACAAGGTTTAACGACATTCAACGTGACACTTTGGCAAGGAAAATTGTAAAAAAATTTGGAATTTTAAGCGAGCTAGAGTGTTTCTACGGCTTACACACAACGATTTGTGCCTAGTTGGAAGAAACGAGCTCAAGTTGACTCCGTCATGACATCATTTGGGCCCAAGGATCCAACTTTAAGAAAATGCATCGAAAAGCATGAAAATGTAAAACCTAACGAAATTAGCAACATGAAGTGACCTAGTCATTTTATACGGCTTCCTCAGAGCGATTTGACCATAGTTTTAGGAAATGAACACAAATCGGATTCCTCTTTCACCTGATTCTGTTCAAAAGTACTAGGTTTCCTGACATTCACCGTGACACTCCAGCAAGGAAAATCATAAAAAATTTGGAATTTAAGCAAGCTATAGAGTTTATACAGCTTACTCACATTGATTTGTGACTAGTTGGAGGAAACGAGCTCAAATTGACTCCGTCATGGAGTCATTTCGGCCAAAGAATCCATCTTTAAGAAAATGCATCTAAAAGCATCAAAATGTAAAACCTCACGAAATTAGCAACATGAAGTGACTAGTCCGTTTATACGGCTTCCTCACAGCTATTTGGGCCTAGTTTCATGAAATGAACACAATCGGATTCCTCTTTCACTGTATTTTGTTCAAAAGTACCAAGTTTCACGACTTTCACCATGACGCTCCGGCGAGGAAAATCATACAAAATTTAGAATTTTAAGCAAGCTAGAGAGTTTATACGGCTTACTCACAACGATTTGAGTCTAGTTGGAAGAAACGAGCCCAATTTGACACCGTCATGGCGTCATTTTGGCCAAAGGATCCAGCGTTAAGAAAATGCATCGAGAAGCATGAAAATGTAAAACCTCACGAAATTAGCAACATGAATTGACCTAGTCATTTTATACGGCTTCCCCACAGCAATTTCAGCATTGGTTCAAGAATTGAACACAATCGGATTCCTCTTTCACCTGATTCTGTTCAAAAGTACCAGGTTTCACGACATTCACCGTGACACTCCGGCGAGGAAAATCGTACAAAATTTTGAATTTTTAGTGAGCTAGAGAGTTTATACGGCTTACTCACAACAATTTGTGCCTAGTTGGAAGAAATGAGCTCAAGTTGACTCCGTCATGACGTCATTCTAGCCCAAGGATCCAATTTTAAGAAAATGCATCGAAAAGCATCAAAATGTAAAACCTCACGAATTTAGAAACATGAAGTGACCTAGTCAGTTTATATGGCTTCCTCACAGCGATTTGAGCATAGTTTCATGAAATGAACATAATCGGATTCCTCTTTCACCTAATTTTGTTCAACAGTATCAGGTTTCACGACATTCACCGTGACACTCCGGCGGGGAAAATCATACAAAATTTTGAATTTTAAGTGAGCTAGAGTGTTTATATGGCTTACTCACATCGATTTGAGTCTAGTTGGAACAAACGAGCTCAATTTCACTCTGTCATGATGTCATTTTGGCCAAAGAATCCAACTGTAAGAAAATGCATCGAAAAGAATCAAAATGTAAAACCTCACGACATTAGAAACGTGCAGTGACCTAGACACTTTATAAAGCTTCCTCACAGCGATTTGAGCATAGTTTCATGAACTGAACACAATCGGAATCATTTTTCATCTAATTTTGTTCAGAAGTACAAGGTTTAACGACATTCAATGTGACACTTCGGCGAGGAAAATCATACAAAATTTGGAATTTTAAGTGAGCTAGAGAGTTTGTATGCCTTACTCACAACGATTTGAGTCTACTTGGAAGAAACGAGCTCAATTTCACTCCGTCATGATGTCATTTTGGCCAAAGAATTCAACTTGAAGAAAGTGCATCGAAAAGCATCAAAATATAAAACCTCACGAAATTAGCAACATGAAGTGACCTAGTCAATTTATACGGCTCCCTCAAAGTGATTTGAGCATAGTTTCATGAAATGAACACAATCGGATTCCTCTTTCACCAGATTTTGTTCAAAAGTACCAGGTTTCACGACATTCACCATGAGACTCCGATGAGGAAAAATATACAAAATTTGGAAATTTAAGTGAAGAAGAAAGTTTATACAGCTTACTCACAACGATTTGTGTCTACTTAGAGGAAACGAGCTCAATTTGACTCCGTCATGGCATCATTTTGGCCAAAGAATCCATCTTTAAGAAAAAGCATCGGAAAGCATCAAAATGTAAAATTTCAAAAAACTAGCAACTTGAAGTGACCTAGTCAGTTTCTATAGCTTCCTCATAGCGATTTGAGCAGAGTTTCAAAAAATGAAAACAATCGGATTCCTCTTTCACCTGATTTTGTTCAAAAGTACCAGGTTTCACGACATTCACCGTGGTACTCCGGCGAGGAAAATCATACAAAATTTGGAATTTTAAGCAAGCTAGAGAGTTTATACAGCATACTCATAATGGTTTGTGTTTAGTTGGAAGAAACGAGCTCAATTTGACTCCGTCATGGCGACCTTTTGGCCAAAGGATCCATCTTTAAGAAAATGCATCGAAAAGCGTCAAAATGTAAAACCTCACGAAATTAGCAACATGAATTCACCTAGTCCGTTTATACGGCTTCCTCACAGCTATTTGGGCCTAGTTTCATGAAATGAACACAATCGGATTCCTCTTTCACCGTATTTTGTTCAAAAGTACGAAGTTTCACGACTTTCACCATGACACTCTGGCGAGAAAAATCATACAAAATTTGGAATTTCAAACGAGCTAGAGTTTTTATACGGCTTACTCACAATGATTTGAGTTTAGTTGGAAGAAACAAGCCCAATTTGACTCCGTCATGATGTCATTTTGGCCAAAGAATCCAACTTTAAGAAAATGCATCCAAAAGCATGAAAATGGAAAACCTCACGGAATTAGCAACATGAAGTGACCTAGACACTTTATACGGCTTCCTCCCAGCAATTTGACCATAGTTTAATGAACTGAACACGATCGAAATCCTTTTTCATCTAATTTTGTTCAAAAGTACTTGGTTTCATGACATTTAACGTGACACATCGGCGAGGACAATCGTACAAAATTTGGAATTTAAGCGAGCTAGAGAGTTTATACGGCTTACTCACAACGATTTGAGTCTACTTGGAAGAAACGAGCTCAATTTGAGTCCGTCATGATGTCATTTTGGCCAAAGAATCCAACTTTAAGAAAGTGCATCGAAAACCATCAAAATATAGAACATCACAAAATTAGCAACATGAAGTGACCCAGTCAATTTATACTACTTCCTCAAAGCGATTTGAGCATAGTTTCATGAATAGAACACAATTGGAATCCTCTTTCAACTAATTTTGTTCAAAAGTACCAGGTTTCACGACATTCACCGTGACACTCCGGTGAGGAAAATCATACAAAATTTGGAATTTTAAGAAAGCTAGAGAGTTTATACCGCCTACCCACAATGATTTGTGTCTAGTTGGAGGAAAAGAGCTCAATTTCACTCCGTCATGATGTTATTTTGGCCAAAGAATCCATAGTTGAGAAAATGCACCGAAAAGCATCAAAATGTAAAACCTCACGAAATTAGCAACATGAATTAACTTAGTCAATTTATACGGCTTCCTCACAGTGATTTGAGCATAGTTTCGTGAAATGAACACAATCGGATTCTTCTTTCACCTGATTCTGTTCAAAAGCATCAAAATGTAAAATTTCAAAAAACTAGCAACTTGAAGTGACCTTGTCAGTTTCTATAGCTTCCTCATAGCGATTTGAGTAGAGTTTCAAAAAATGAACACAATCGGAATCCTCTTTCACCTGATTTTGTTCAAAAGTACCAGGTTTCACGACATTCACCGTGATACTCTGGCGAGGAAAATCATAGAAAATTTGGAATTTTAAGCAAGCTAGAGAGTTTATACAGCTTACTCATAATGATTTGTGTTTAGTTGGAAGAAACGAGCTCAATTTGACTCCGTCATGGCGACCTTTTGGCCAAAGAATCCATCTTTAAGAAAATGCATCGAAAAGCATCAAAATGTAAAACCTCACAAAATTAGCAACATGAAGTGACCTAGTCCATTTATACGGCTTCCTCACAGCTATTTGGGCCTAGTTTCATGAAATGAACACAATCGGATTCCTCTTTCACCGTATTTTGTTCAAAAGTACCAAGTTTCACGACTTCCACCATGACACTTCGGCGAGGAAAATCATACAAAATTTGGAATTTTAAGCAAGCTAGAGAGTTTATACGGCTTGCTCACAACGATTTGAGTCTAGTTGGAAGAAACGAGCTCAATTTGACACCGTCATGGCGTCATTTTGGCCAAAGGATCCAGCGTTAAGAAAATGCATCGAAAAGCATGAAAATGTAAAACCTCAAAAAATTAGCAACATTAACTGACCTAGTCAATTTATACAGCTTCCTCACAGCGATTTCAGCATTGTTTCAAGAATTGAACACAATTGGATTCCTCTTTCACCTGATTCTGTTCAAAAGTACCAGGTTTCACGACATTCACCGTGACACTCTGGTGAGGAAAATCATACAAAATTTGGAATTTTAAGCGAGCTAGAGAGTTTATACAGCTTACTCGCAACGATTTGTGCCTAGTTGGAAGAAACGAGCTCAATTTGACTCCGTCATGACTTCATTTTGGCCCAAGGATCCAACTTTAAGAAAATGCATCGAAAAGCATCAAAATGTAAAACCTCACGAACTTAGCAACAAGAAATGACCTAGTCAGTTTATATGGCTTCCTCACAGTGATTTGAGCATAGTTTCAAGAATTGCACACAATTGGAATCCTCTTTCACCTGATTCTGTTCAAAAGTACCAGGATTCACGACAGTCACAGTGACACTTCGGCGAGGAAAATCGTACAAAATTTGGAATTTTCAGCGAGGTAGAGAGTGTATACGGCTTACTCAAAATGATTTGAGTCTAGTTGGAAGAAACGAGCTCAATTGGACACTGTCATGGCGTCATTTTGGCCAAATGATCCAGCGTTAAGAAAATGCATCGCAAAGCATGAAAATGTAAAACCTCACGAAATTAGCAACATGAATTGACTTAGTCAGTTTATGCGGCTTCCTCACAGTGATTTGAGCATAGTTTCAAGAAATGAACACAATCGGATTCCTCTTTCACCTGATTCTATTGAAAAGTACCAGGTTTCACGACATTCACCGTGACACTCCGGCGAGGAAAATCATACAAAATTTTGAATTTTAAACGAGCTAGAGATTTTATACAGCTTACTCACAATGATTTGAGTTTAGTTGGAAGAAACGAGCTCAATTTGACTCCGTCATGATGTCATTTTGTCCAAAGGATCCAGCATTAAGAAAATGCATCGAAAAGCATCAAAATGTAAAACCTCACGAAATTAGCAACATGAATTCACCTTGTCAGTTTATACGGCTTCCTCACAGCGATTATAGCATTGTTTGAAGAATTGAACACAATTGGATTCCTCTTTCACCTGATTCTGTTCAAAAGTACCAGGTTTCACGACATTCACCGTGACACTCCGGTGAGGAAAATCGTACAAAATTTGGAATTTTAATCGAGCTAGAGAGTTTATACGGCTTACTCACAACGATTTGTGCCTAGTTGGAAGAAACGAGCTCAAGTTGACTCCGTCATGGTGTCATTTTGGCCCAAGGATCCAACTTTAAGAAAGTGCATCGAAAAGCATCAAAATATAGAACCTCACCAAATTAGCAACATGAAGTGACCTAGACACTTTATACGGCTTCCTCACAGCAATTTGACCATAGTTTAATGAACTGAACTTGATCGAAATCCTTTTTCATCTAATTTTGTTCAAAAGTACTTGGTTTCATGACATTTAACGTGACACATCGGCGAGGACAATCATACAAAATTTGGAATTTAGGTGAGCTAGAGAGTTTATACGGCTTGCTCACAATGATTTGAGTCTACTTGGAAGAAACGAGCTCAATTTGAGTCCGTCATGATGTCATTTTGGCCAAAGAATCCAACTTTAAGAAAGTGCATTGAAAAGCATCAAAATATAGAACCTCACGAAATTAGCAACATGAAGTGACCCAGTCAATTTATACAGCTTCCACAAAGCGATTTGACCATAGTTTCATGAATAGAACACAATCGGAATCCTCTTTCAACTAATTTTGTTCAAAAGTACCAGGTTTCACGACATTCACCGTGACACTCCGGTGAGGAAAATCATACAAAATTTGGAATTTTAAGCGAGCTAGAGAGTTTATACGGCATACTCACAATGATTTGTTCCTAGTTAGAAGAAACGAGCTCAATTTCACTCCGTCATGATGTCATTTTTGCCAAAGAATCCGTCTTTAAGAAAATGCAACGAAAAGCATCAAAATGTAAAACCTCACGAAATTAGCAACACAAAGTCACCTAGTCAGTTTATACGGCTTCCTCACAACGATTTGAGCATAGTTGGAAGAAAACGAACACAATCAGATTCCTTTTTCACCTGATTGTTTTCAAAAGTACCAGGTTTCACGACATTCACCGTGACACTCAGGCGAGGAAAATCGTACAAAAATTGGAAATGTAAGCGAGCTAGAGAGTTTGTACGGCTTACTCACAATGATTTGTGCCTAGTTGGAAGAAACGAGCTCATGTTGACTCTGTCATGATGTCATTTTCGCCAAAGGATCCAACTCTAAGAAAATGCATCGAAAAGCATCAAAGTGTAAATCCTCACGAAATTAGCAACATGAACTGACCTAGTCAGTTTATACGGCTTCCTCACAGTGATTTGAGCATAGTTTCATGAAATGAACACAATCGGATTCCTCTTTCACCTGATTTTGTTCAAAAGTACCAGGTTTCACGACATTCACCGTGACACTTCGGCCAGGAAAATCATACAAAATTTGGAATTTAAAGCAAGTTAGAGAGTTTATACGGCTTACTCATAATGATTTGTGTTTAGTTGGAAGAAACGAGCATAATTTGACTCCGTCATGGCGTTATTTTGGCCAAAGAATCCATCATTAAGAAAATGCATTGAAAAGCATCAAAATGTAAAACCTCACGAAATTAGCAGCATGAAGTGACCTAGTCAGTTTATACGGCTTCCTCAAAACGATTTGAGCATAGTTTAATGAACTGAACACAATCGGAATCCTTTTCCATCTAATTTTGTTCAAAAGTACTAGGTTTAACGACATTCAACGTGGCACTTCGGTAGGAAAATAGCACAAAATTTTGAATTTTAAGTGAGCTAGAGAGTTTATACGGCTTACTCACAACGATTTGCACCTAGTTTGAAGAAACGAGCTCAAGTTGACTCCGTCATGACGTCATTTTGGCCCAAGGATACAACTTTAAGAAAATGCATCGAAAAGCATCAAAATGTAAAACCTCACGAAAATAGCAACATCAAGTGACTTAGTAAGTTTATACGGCTTCATCACAGTGATTTCAGAATAGTTTCACGAAATGAACACAATCGGATTCCTCTTTCACCTGGTTTTTTTCAAAAGTACCAGGTTTCACGACATTCACCGCATCACTCCGGCGAGGAAAATCGTACAAAACTTGGAATTTTCAGCAAGGTAGAGAGTTTATACGGCTTACTCACAACGATTTGTGTCTAGTTGGATGAAACGAGCTCAATTTCACTCCGTCATGGCGTCATTTTAGCCAAAGATTCCATCTTTAAGAAAATGCATCAAAAAACATCAAAATGTAAAACCTAACCACATTAGCAACGTGAAGTGACCTAGTCAGTTTATACTGCTTCCTCAGAGCGATTTGAGCATAGTTTCATGAACTGAACACAATCGGATTCCTCTTTCACTTGATTTTGTTCAAAAGTACCAGGTTTCACGACATTCACCGTGACACTCCGGCGAGCAAAATCAAACATAATTTGGAATTTTAAGCAAGCTAGAGAGTTTATATGGCTTACTGACAACGATTTGTGCCTAGTTGGAAGAAACGAGCCCAAGTTGACTCCGACATGACGTCATTTTGGCCAAATGATCCAACTTTAAGAAAATGCATCGAAAAGCATCAAAATGTAAACCCTCACGAAATTAGCAACACGAAGTCACCTAGTCAGTTTATACGGCTTCCTCAGAATGATTTGAGCCTAGTTTCATGAACTGAACACAATCGGAATCCTTTTTCATCTAATTTTGTTCAAAGGTATGAGGTTTAACGACATTCAACGTCAGACATTAGCAAGGGAAATCGTACAAAATTTGGAATTTTAAGCGAGCTAAAGAGTTGCTACGGCTTACTCACAATGATTTGTGCCTAGTTGGAAGAAACGAGCTCAAGTTGACTCCGTCATGACGTCATTTTGGCCGAAGGATCCAACTTTGAGAAAATGCATTGAAAAGAATCAAAATGTAAAACCTCACAAAATTACCAACACGAAGTCACCTAGTCTATTTATACGGCTTCCTCAGAGCGATTTGAGCAGAGTTTCGCCAAATGAACACAATCAGATTCCTCCATCACCTGATTCTTTTCAAAAGTACCAGGTTTCACGACATTCACCGTGACACTCCGGCGAGGAAAATCATACAAATTTTGGAATTTTAAGCAAGGTAGAGAGTTTATACGGCTTACTCACAACGATTTGTGCCTAGCTGGAAGAAACGAGCTCAATTTCACTCCGTCATGGCATCATTTTTGCCAAAGAATCCATCTTTGAGAAAATGCATCGAAAAGCATCAAAATGTAAAACCTCACAAAATTACCAACACGAAGTCACCTAGTCTGTTTATACGGCTTCCTCCGAGCGATTTTAGCAGAGTTTCACAAAATGAACACAATCGGATTCCTCTTTCACCTGATTCTTTTCAAAAGTACCAGGTTTCACGACATTCACCGTGACACTCCGGCGAGGAAAATCGTACAAAATTTGGAATTTTAAGCTAGCTAGAGACTTTATACGGCTTACACACAATGATTTGTGTCTAGTTGGAGGAAACGAGCTCAAGTTGACTCCGTCATGGTGTCATTTTCGCCAAAGAATCTATCTTTAAGAAAATGCATCGAAAAGCATCAAAATGAAAAACCTCACGAAATTAGCAGCATGAAGTGACCTAGTCAGTTTATACGGCTTCCTCAAAACAATTTGAGCATAGTTTCATGAACTGAACACAATCGGAATCCTTTTTCATCTAATTTTGTTCAAAAGTACTCGGTTTAACGACATTCAACGTGGCACTTCGGTAGGAAAATCGTACAAAATTTCGAATTTTAAGCGAGCTACAGAGTTTATACGGCTTACTCACAACAATTTGTGCCTAGTTTGAAGAAACGAGCTCAAGTTGACTCCATCATGACGTCATTTTGGCCCAAGGATACAACTTTAATAAAATGCATCGAAAAGCATCAAAATGTAAAACCTCACGAAATTAGCCACATGAAGTGACCCAGTCAATTTATACTGCTTCCTCAAAGCAATTTGAGCATAGTTTCATGAATAGAATACAATCGGAATCCTCTTTCAACTAATTTTTTTCAAAAGTACCAGGTTTCACGACATTCACCGTGACACTCCGGTGAGGAATATCATACAACATTTGGAATTTTAAGCAAGCTAGAGAGTTTATACCTCTTACCCACAATGATTTGTGTCTAGTTGGAGGAAACGAGCTCAATTTCACTCCGCCATGATGTTATTTTGGCCAAAGAATCCATAGTTAAGAAAATGCATCGAAAAGCATCAAAATGTAAAACCTCACGAAATTAGCAACATGAAGTGACTTAGTGAGTTTATACGGCTTCCTCACAGTGATTTGAGCATAGTTTCGTGAAATGAACACAATCGGATTCCTCTTTCAACTAATTTTGTTCAAAAGTACCAGGTTTCACGACATTCACCGTGACACTCCGGTGAGGAAAATCATACAAAATTTGGAATTTTAAGAAAGCTAGAGAGTTTATACCGCCTACCCACAATGATTCGTGTCTAGTTGGAGGAAACGAGCCCAATTTCACTCCGTCATGATGTTATTTTGGCCAAAGAATCCATAGTTGAGAAAATGCACCGAAAAGCATCAAAATGTAAAACCTCACGAAATTAGCAACATGAATTGACTTAGTCAATTTATACGGCTTCCTCACAGTGATTTGAGCATAGTTTCGTGAAATGAACACAATCGGATTCCTCCTACACCTGATTCTGTTCAAAAGTACTAGGTTTAACAACATTCAAAGTGGCACTTCGGTAGGAAAATCGTACAAAATTTTGAATTTTAAGTGAGCTAGAGACTTTATACGGCTTACTCACAACGATTTGTCCCTAGTTTGAAGAAACGAGCTCAAGTTGACTCCGTCATGATGTCATTTTTGCCCAAGGATACAACTTTAAGAAAATGCATCGAAAAGCATCAAAATGTAAAACCTCACGAAATTAGCCACATGAAGTGACCCAGTCAATTTATATAGCTTCCTCAAAGCGATTTGAGCAGAGTTTCACAAAATGAACACAATCGGATTCCTCTTACACCTGATTCTTTTCAAAAGTACCAGGTTTCACGACATTCACTGTGACACTCAGGTAAGGAAAATCATACAAAATTTGGAATTTTAAGTAAGCTAGAGAGTTTATACGGCTTACTCACAATGATTTGTGCCTAACTGGAAGAAACGAGCTGAATTTCACTCCGTCATGGCGTCATTTTTGCCCAATAATCCATCTTTAAGAAAATGCATCGAAAAGCATCAAAATGTAAAACCTCACAAAATTACCAACACGAAGTCACCTAGTCTGTTTATACGGCTTCCTCCGAGCGATTTTCGCAGAGTTTCACAAAATGAACACAATCGGATTCCTCTTTCACCTGATTCTTTTCAAAAGTACCAGGTTTCACGACATTCACCGTGACACTCAGGCGAGGAAAATCATACAAAATTTGGAAATGTAAGCGAGCTAGAGAGTTTATACGGCTTACTCACAACGATTTATGCCAAGTTGGAAGAAACGAGCTCAATTTGACTCTGTCATGGTGTCATTTTAGCCAAAGAATCCATCTTTCATTTGGAATTTTAAGAAAGCTTGAGAGTTTATACCGCCTACCCACAATGATTTGTGTCTAGTTGGAGGAAACGAGCTCAATTTCACTCCGTCATGATGTTATTTTGGCCAAAGAATCCATAGTTAAGAAAATGCACCGAAAAGCATCAAAATGTAAAACCTCACGAAATTAGCAACATGAAGTGACTTAGTTAGTTTATACGGCTTCCTCACAGTGATTTGAACATAGTTTTGTGAAATGAACACAATCGGATTCCTCTTGCACCTGATTCTGTTCAAAAGTACCAGGTTTCACGTTATTCGCCTTGACACTCCGACGAGGAAAATCATACAAAATTTGGAATTTTAAGCTATCTAGAGAGTTTATACAGCTTACACACAACGATTTGTGTCTAGTTGGAAGAAACGAGCTCAATTTCACTCCGTTATGGTGTCATTTTCGCCAAAGAATCCATCTTTAAGACAATGCATTGAAAAGCATCAAAATGTAAAAGCTCACAAAATTAGCAACATGAACTGTCCTAGTCTGTTTATACGGCTATTGAAAAGCATCAAAATGTAAAACCTCGCAATATTAGCAACATGAAGTGACCTAGTCTGTTTATACGACTTCCTTAGAGTGATTTGAGCAGAGTTTCACAAAATGAACACAATTGGATTCCTCCTTCACCTGATTCTTTTCAAAAGTACCAGGTTTCACGACATTCACCGTGACACTCCGACGAGGAAAATCATACAAAATTTGGAATTTTAAGTGAGCTAGAGAGTTTATACGGCTTACTCACAATGATTTGTTCCTAGTTGGAAGA
The DNA here is from genome assembly GCA_026686845.1 of Adenanthera pavonina. Classification (NCBI taxonomy): domain Eukaryota; kingdom Viridiplantae; phylum Streptophyta; class Magnoliopsida; order Fabales; family Fabaceae; genus Adenanthera; species Adenanthera pavonina. Next base: position 661,466 of record JAIVEN010000040.1, read on the forward strand.
AACGAGCTCAATTTCACTCCGTCATGATGTCATTTTTGCCAAAGAATCCATCTTTAAGAAAATGCATTGAAAACAATCAAAATGTAAAACCTCACGAAATTAACAACACGAAGTCACCTAGTCAGTTTATACGGCTTCCTCAGAGCGATTTGAGCAAAGTATCACAAAATGAACACAATCGGATTCCTCTTTCACCTGAATCTTTTCAAAAGTACCAGGTTTCATGACATTCACCGTGACACTCGGGTGAGGAAAATCGTACAAAAATTGGAAATGGAAGCGAGCTAGAGAGTTTATACGGCTTACTCATAATGATTTGTGCCTAGTTCGAAGAAATGAGCTCATGTTGACTCCGTCATGGTGTCATTTTAGCCAAAGAATCCATCTTTAAGAAAATGCATCGAAAAGCATCAAAATGTAAATCCTCACGAAATTAGCAACATGAAGTGACCTAGTCAGTTTATACGGCTTCCTCACAACGATTTGAGCATAGTTTCATGAAATGAACACAATCGGATTCCTCTTTCACCTGATTCTGTTCAATAGTATCAGGTTTTACGACATTCACCGTGAAACTCCAGCGATGAAAATCATACAAAATTTGGAATTTTAAGCGAGCTACAGAGCTTATACGACTTACTCATAATGATTTGTGTTTAGTTTGAAGAAACGAGCTCAATTTCACTCCGTCATGGCGTCATTTTTGCCAAAGAATCCATCTTTAAGAAAATGCATCGAAAAGCATCAAAATGTAAAACCTCACAAAATTACCAACACGAAGTCACCTAGTCTGTTTATACGGCTTCCTCCGAGTGGTTTTAGCAGAGTTTCAAAAAATGAACACAATCGGATTCCTCTTTCACCTGATTCTTTTCAAAAGTACCAGGTTTCGCGACATTCACCATGACACTCAAGCGAGGAAAATCGTAAAAAATTTGGAAATGTAAGCGAGCTAGTGAGTTTCTACGGCTTACTCACAACGATTTGTGCCTAGTTGGAAGAAACAAGCTCAATTTGACTCCGTCATGGTGTCATTTTGGCCAAAGAATCCATCTTTAAGAAAATGCATCGAAAAGCATCAAAATGTAAAACCTCACAAAATTAGCAACATAAACTGACGTAGTCAGTTTATACGGCTTCCTCACAGCGATTTCAGCATAGTTTCATGAAATGAACACAATTGGATTCCTCTTTCACCTGATTTTGTTCAAAAGTACCAGGTTTCACGACATTCATCGTGATACTCCGGTGAGGAAAATTGTACAAAATTTGCAATTTTATGATGGCTATAAAGTTGATACTGCTTACTCACAACGATTTGTGTCTAGTTGGAAGAAACAAGCTGAATTTGACTCCGTCATGGCGTCATTTTGGCCAACGAGTCCATCTTTAAGAAAATGCATCGAAAAGCATCAAAATGTAAAACCTCACAAAATTAGCAATATGGAGTGACCTAGCCAGTTTATATGGTTCCTCACAGTGATTTGAGCATAGTTTCAAGAAACGAACACAGTCAGATTCCTCTTTCACCTGATTCTGTTCAAAAGTTCCAGGTTTCACAACATTCACCGTGACACTCCGGCGAGGAAAATCATACAAAATTTGGAATTTTCAGCAAGCTAGAGAGTTTACACGGCTTACTCACAATGATTTGTGTCTAGTTGGAGGAAACGAGCTCAATTTGACTCCGTCATCGTGTCATTTATGCCAAAGAATCCATCTTTATGAAAATGCATCGAAAAGCATCAAAATGTAAAACGTCACGACGTTAGCAACATGAAGTGACCTAATCAGTTTATATGGCTTCCTCACAATTGTTTGAGCATAGTTTCATGAAATGAACACAATCGGATTCCTCCTTCACCTGATTTTGCTCAAAAGTACCAGGCTTCACAACATTCACCGTGACACTCCAGTGAAGAAAATCATACAAAATTTTAAATTTTAAGCAAGCTAGAGAGTTTATATGACTTACTGACAACGATTTGTGCCTGCTTGGAAGAAACAAGCTCAAGTTGACTCCGTCATGACGTCATTTTGGCCAAAGGATCCAACTTTAAGAAAATGCATCGAAAAGCATCAAAATGTAAAACCTCACAAAATTACCAACACGAAGTCACCTAGTCAGTTTATACGGCTTCCTCCGAGCAATTTTAGCAGAGTTTCACAAAATGAACACAATCGGATTCCTCCTTCACCTGATTCTTTTCAAAAGTACCAGGTTTCACGACATTCACCGTGACACTAAGGTAAGGAAAATCATACAAAATTTGGAATTTTAAGCAAGCTAGAGAGTTTATACGGCTTACTCACAACGATTTATGCCTAGTTGGAAGAAACGAGCTCAATTTGGCTCCGTCATGGCTTCATTTTGGCCAACGAGTCCATCTTTAACAAAATGCATCGAAAAGCATCAAAATGTAAAATCTAACAAAATTAGCAACTTGAAGTAACCTAGTCAGTTCATACGGCTTCCTCACAGCGATTTGAGAAGAGTTTCAAAAAATGAGCACAAACGGATTGCTTTTTCACCTGATTTTGTTCAAAAGTACCAGGTTTTATGACATTCACAGTGACACTTCGGCGAGGAAAATCATACAAATTTTGGAATTTTAAGCAAGGTAGAGAGTTTATACGGCTTACTCACAATGATTTGTGCCTAGTTGGAAGAAACGAGCTCATGTGGACTCCGTCATGATGTCATTTTGGCCAAAGGATCTAACTTTAAGAAAATGCATCGAAAACATCAAAATGTAAAACCTCACGAAATTAGCAACATGAAGTGACCTAGTCAGTTTATACGGCTTCCTCACAGTGATTTGAGCATAGTCTCGTGAAATGAACACAATTGGATTCCTCTTTCACCTGATTTTATTCAAAAGTACCAGGTTTCACGACATTCACCGTGACACTGCGGTGAGGAAAATCGTACAAAATTTGGAATTTTAAGCAAGCTAGCGAGTATATACGGCTTACTCGCAATGATTTGTGTCTAGTTGGAGGAAACGAGCTCAATTTGACTCCGTCATGGCGTCATTTTTGCCAAAGAATCCATCTTCAAGAAAATGCATCGAAAAGCATCAAAATGTAAAACCTCATGAAATTAGCATTATGAAGTGACCTAGTCAGTTTATACGGCTTCCTCACAGTGATTTGAGCATAGTTTCGTGAAATGAACACAATCGGATTCCTCTTTCACCTAATTCTGTTCAAAACTACCAGGTTTCACGACATTCACCGTGACACTCTGGCGAGGAAAATCGTACAAAATTTGGAATTTTAAGCAAGCTAGAGAGTTTATACAGTTTACTCACAACGATTTGTGTCTAGTTGGAGGAAACGAGCTCAATTTGACTCCGTCATGGCATCATTTTTGCCAAAGAATCCATCTTTAAGAAAATGCATCGAAAAGCCTCAAAATGTAAGACCTCACGAAATTAGCAACATGAAGTGACCTACTCAGTTTATATGGCTTCCTCACAGTGATTTGAGCATAGTTTCGTGAAATGAACACAATCGGATTCCTCTTTCACCTGATTTTGTTCATAAGTACCAGGTTTCACGACATTCACCGTCACACACCGGCGAGCAAAATCATACAAAATTTGGAATTTTAAGCGAGCTAGAAAGTTTATATGGCTTACTCACAACGATTTGTGCCTAGTTGGAAGAAACGAGCTCAAGTTGACTCCGTCATGACGTCATTTTGGCCCAAGGATCCAACTTTACGAAAATGCATCGAAAAGCATCAAAATGTAAAACCTCACGAAATTAGCAACATGAAGTGACCTAGTCAGTTTATACGGCTTCCTCACAGCGATTTCAGTATAGTTTCATGAAATGAACATAATCGGATTCCTCTTTCACCTGATTTTGTTCAAAAGTACCAGGTTTCATGACATTCACCATGACACTCCGGCGAGCAAAATCATACAAAATTTGGTTTCTTCACTTTCTTGACTTTTTACAGAAAATTTTTAATCTTCCCAATTCACCCCCCTCTTAAGAAGCCAGCCTATCTATCAGAATTTTCATATTATTGAGATTCTGTCCAAATCTCACTCCAATATCTAACATTTTTAGGCCCCAGTTTTGCCTAAGGAGATGAAATACCAAACTGATAAGGAAATGATGTCCAAGTCATATTATGGTTTGTATTACATTATGTAGGACTAGATGATGTATAAAATTCTATAATGTAAATTATAATGTTCTGATAATGAATTATTTTGTTCCTATACTTTGGTGTTTAAATTTCCTTATTCATTGTTTATGCTTCATTACTAACATAATAGTGTCTATAAAATTTGAAATTTACTGTAGCAGTAAAGTGTGAATCAACATTTTGACTTTAAAATAGATATCATCAGCTTTCCATAGAACTTGAAATCAACTTAATACAATTTTTATAGAATTAGTTATGAATTTTCAAAGTTCAGTAAAATTTTATGACTTAAGCTTAATCTATGCGAAATTAAGGGCTCATTTGCTTTGAAATCACTTTATTTTAAAACCTTAATCATGAAATCATACATGTTTAATGGTTGTAAATTAAGGTGTTACATTTTTTGGTATCCGAGCAGAAGATTCAGGTAAGGACAACATGAATTCTGTTTTGAAAGTAATTTAGTTAGAATGTTGATTCTTTAAGGTAGGAACTGAGTGCATTGTTACTCCTGAAACAGATACCATGCCTATTGAAGGAAGTTGCAAGACACCAAATAGCCAAGGCTAGATTAGCCTTGAGAGTTCAGACTCCTCTGGTTCATCAAAAGGATCGGGTGAACATTCATTAGCTCCTCAATCACCCCAGCTAGCATCATATCCTCACGATATACCAGGTTTAGAGGTTGAAAATTTAGTAGATCCAGATCTAGCTGGCTATCCAGAGCTCCCAGAAGATGAGCTATTCAATGAAGAATAAGAGGAATATTTAAAAGTCAATAGTTCATAGCAAGCACAATACATAGTGTTATAGGATGAAGGATCACATGCAGTTAACCTGTATGAGTGCTATGATATAAGGAGAGATGTGATCAATGTTCTCCGAGGGTGTATCGTGAGAGGAGATTGGACAACAATGGACAACAAGAAAATGATCACAGAAGAATGATAGAGTTCTTGAACCATTTTCTAGAGTACCAGAGGGAAATCGGTACATAGTTATGCAATTCCTAGAATAATTTGGATGGAGATACTCTCAAGTATTATTATTCCTGACACTTGGTTTTAGACCCCCATCAAAGATATTATATGGGGTGACTTAGAAGAGTATTGTATAATGGAGCTTATTGCAGAGCTAAAAATACATGTGCAACGACGTTGGGCTAAGGAGGTGAGAAGATAATTTCAAGAAAGATATCAACTAATGGAAGAACAAGGTGAGAATGAAATTGAAGAAGATCCTGAGATGGAGGAAGAACTTAATGAATGAGAAGAAGAAGAACCTATGGAAGAAGATAATGAAAGAAAACCTAAGGGAGGAAGACAAATCGGAAATCATATCATTGGATGACTATGACGAGGGATCCTCAGTTTAGAGTGATGCATCTTCATAAACAAATGAATGTAGTGTGTGTTAGTAGTGACATTTTTGAATGTAAATAGAAGTCACTTAAATCCTTTAGTTTCATGAACTCCTTATATATGTTAGGAAACGACACTTATGTGTATCCATATATGAACAGCATAAAGATATGTAAATTAAATGATATATGAATGAAACTATGTTTTAGATACTTGAGTGATATGGAAATTTTTTTCTATGTTCCCAAATTCTTAGAAAAAAAAAAAGAAAAGCAAACATGATGAATACCAGAAATGGTATCCAAACTGCCAATGAAAAGAAAACACAAGAAATGGCATTGCAAGCAATTCTAAGGCAGCTAGAACAACAAGAAGTTATACAGTAATTGCAGGAAACTATAAATGCTAAAAAACAAAACCCTGCAAATGTAGTATCACAAGCAAATCCACCACCACCAGCAAACCTTTCTATCCACCCTGAATCTTCGAGACCCGAGGTGGAACAAAATCAAATTATACTCCAATTCTATAAGCATCAACCACTATCATTCGATGGTAAATTTGATGTACAAGAGGCAGAGCATTGGATCATTAAACTAGAGAAGATATTCCAAGTAATAAAATGTGGTTTAGAAACCAAAGCTCTGTTAGCTACCCGCATGTTGGAAAGAGAAGCAGATAAATGGTGGATGAATACTGAATTAATCTTAAGAGGTAGAAACGTCCCTATTACTTGGGAATTATTTTTAGAACAATTTCACAAAAAATACTTCCCAAGATCAATCAGGGATGAGAAGGAGGAAGAATTTATTACTATTAAATAGGGAGAAAAAGAATCAGTACATGAGTATGTGGCATGATTCATCGAACTTTCAAGATATTTCACTTACCTACAAGAAAGAGAGGATGAGAGATGGAGAATATAGAAATTAGAAAGAGGATCAAAGGTAGCCATAAATGAGAGAATGACTCCTATGCAAATAAAAACCTTCAATAATTTAGTGGAGATTTACAGGATTACTAAAAATAGTTTGAATCATGAGAATTTGCAAGAGGGTAACTCAAGAGGAAATAAAAGATTAGCCAAAGGAAGGAATAATAAAGGAAGAGGATCATGGATTGGAAACAAGAGATTCAGAGGGAATAATAGGAGGTATAATCTGGGGAACCAGTGGAATGCAGTCACTACTAATCCAATTTGTCAACAATGTAGAACGAGTCACAGTCATAGGCCCTGTCTTCCAGGTCGGGGACCTGGTGTTATGTGTTACAAATGTGGAAAGGCTAGACATGTTTCCCAAGAATGCAATGAGACAGCTAGTCGAGGACTTGGTGTTATGTGTTATAGATGTGGCGGGGTTAGCCACATGGCCTAGGATTGCAATTCGGAAGTAACTCGCACCAGACAGTAGGCACGAGGGAGAGTGTTTGCGTTGACCTAGCAGGAGGCTCGTAAGTCATCTAATTTGATTGAAGGTACGATTAAGATATATGATTATCTTGTGAATGCATTGTTTGATTCAGGTGCTAGCCATTTGTTTATATCTTATGACTGTGCTGGGAGGTTGGGTCTGGCTATGCATGTGTTGTCATATGATTTGATTGTTTCCACTCCAATAAGGATGAAGGCCATTACTGCCCATGTGTGCCTAAATTGCCTTGTCCAGTATAGAGACCTTTGCATCACTGTAGATTTGATTTGTTTGCCTATTTTTGATATTGATGTCATAATTGGTATGAACTGGTTGTCTGTAAACCATGTTTTCCTAAACTGTGCCAATAAAAATTTGAACCTCCCTACCAATGAAAAGATACCAGATACTGAGACTAAGCTTAATTTCATAACAACCACCCAAGCTGAGAGATAATTAAAAAAAGTATGTCAGGGATTTGTAGTTTTCTTTTCAGCAAAAGTTGAAGTAGAAGAAGGAATTGAGGAGATTCCGGTGGTGAAAGAATTCCCTAAAGTGTTTCCAAAGGAAATCACCGATCTACCACCAGAGAGAGGGTTAGAGTTTAATATTGATATTGTACCTAGAGCAGGACCTATTTCCAAAGCATCTTATAGAATGGCCCCTAATGAAATGATTGAACTAAAGAACAAATTGAACAGTTGTTGGAAAATGGTTTTATTAGACCTAGTATTTCACCCTGGGGAGCTCCTGTACTATTTGTTAAAAAGAAAGATGAAAGCCTTAGATTATGTATTGACTATAGAAAACTTAACAAGGTAACCATCAAGAACAAATATCCTTTAGCCCGAACTGATAATTTACTAGATCAACTGGCAAAAGCCATTGTATTTTCAAAAGTTGATTTAAGATCAAGTTATCATCAATTAAGGGTTAAGGCAGAAGATGTTCCCAAGACTGCTTTCAGGTCTAGATATGGGCATTGTGAATTCTTAGTTATGTCATTTGGTCTTACCAATGCACCAGCTATTTTCATAGGCTATATGAATAGGATTTTCTGACCGTATTTATGTAATATCCTAAAATTTCTCTTAAATGTTTAAAGTCCAATATTTTAAAATTTATAAGGAATTTGTAAAAATGGATATACGTCATTTTCTATGATTTAAGGCAAAGAGGTCAATTGTCTCGGTCAGAAGGAAAAATGAGAAAATGACCATTTTACTCCTGGAAAAAAAAGGAAAAAAAAAAAGAAAGAACGAGAGAAGAATTCGAAAGCGGCGGACGTAACGCGTGAATGAAACAGATTTTAGGAATTTTTGGGGAAAATTGCACCTAATGACCTAAAAGTTTTAAAAATTATAAATATATCTCGGGTCAAGGGCATTTTTGTAAATATGAAAAAATTATAGTGAAAATGAAGCTCTCATTGAGTTAAGACCAGTGGAATACAGTATGGAATTTATTAAGATCAAAATAATATTTATTCGGTAATTAGGATTTAATATTAATATCTTACCCGATAAAAGTCAGTCTGGACTATAGAAAGAGGCAGTATTCATTCAAAAAAAATGTGTGGATTTTATATTTGACCAATTGGGATAAGTATATTATGATAATTTTATATCCCAATATAATTATAATTTATATTCCAATAATAATAAAATATACTGCTAAAGTAGCTTTATTTGTCCAGACCGGTTCAGGTTATATCTGGATAAGTAAAAACCTGAAATTTTTGGACCAAAATACTCCCCATTTTGTGCTCCACCAACTGCACATGGGAAAATATATTATTTAATTATTTATGTCATTTTCTTAAAGGATTATCAAGAGCTTTCAAGAATGATTTGGTGGCAAAATATGATTGGTCCTATTTGTCTATATAATGATCCCTCTTGGCCGACCTTAGCAAGAGAGAAAGAGAGGGAGTGAAGTCTGAAACACCAAGAAAAGAAAGGAAAAATGTGAGGGAGAAGAGAAGAAAAGAAAGGAAGGAAATCACGCCAAAAATTAAGGTAAATCTCCTTTCTTGATTCTCTAGTATTTTAGTTATGATTTTAAGAAGATAGCCATGGTTGCCCAGAGTGTTCTTCCTTTTCCATTGGGTCTTTAATTTCATTTTTGGTATGGGTTTATGAAAAGAAGGGGTTTTGATGCCATAAAGATTTGAGAAAAACATAAGATTAAGTGAAAGGAATAAGATTTGATATATTTGGAAGCAAGTTTTGAAGAATTTCCTTCTTCCCTCTTACACTCCTGTTTTGGACAGTTTAATATGATAGGAAAGAGTTGGATTTTCATTATTTTGATGCTAAAAATGGATTTCTTGGGTCCAAATTAGCTAAAAATAAGTATTGGATTCAAGGAGAACCAAGAGATAAAGAATTTGGATTTTTAGAGCTTTAGTAAGACTTTGTAAAGCAACCTTTGTTTTGAGTTGATTAAGTTGGTAGTGAATGATGTTTTTGGACTTGTGGAAGTTCAAGAAAGCTAGTGGAGGTTTTGGTTTCAAGTGCAAAAGCAAAAGAAAACATAAAAGGTAGCTAAGTTTCATATTCTTGCTTTATGTTCTTTCATTGTCTTTCTATGACTAAATTGTGTTGCCATATTGCAATTGTGATTTCTTGGATTGGTTTGGCTGTAAAATGAGGGGTTTTATTCCCTGGGATGTCCATTTTCTAAGCCGGTATGCTGCCAAATTTTTTTATGACCAATGTGGCAATTTATTGTTTAAAGGTGATTGATGTGATTAAATATGATCAAATGTGAGTTATGTGACATGATTGACATAATTGCATGAAATGTAACTTGCTACTAAGATTTTCCCAAATCTCACCCCCAAGCACCAACATGATAGGTTCAAGTGATGGCAAGATCCCCAAGAAGACAAGAGACAAGGAGAAGATTAATGATGATTAGATTTATAGCTACCTTGATTGCTTGTTTTCTTGTAATTATGTGTGAAATCATATGTATTTTCATGAAGCTGTGTTTTGTTGCTATAATGTTCCTTTAGAGTTATTGTGATGTTAAGAATATATTTTGGAAGAGTTTGAATCATGTAAGTAGGTTATGTAATTAGTTTTTGGAAGTTGGTATGTCATTCTGTCCATGATGCGCACTGATCAGTTATACAGTTACTGTTCATTATAAATTCAGTTTTCTATATAATTGTTATATATTTTTGGAAATTAGACATATAGAACTTTCCAAAGAGCCAAAGATCACTTCATTTGGATAAGTATACGAATTGTTATGAATTTTTGAAGATGGCTCAGAAAATCTGGGAAAGTAGTTTTGACCAAATGAATAGTATACTTCAACGAATTTTATGAATGAATCAGCTCGATAAAGTCCCAGTTATATATTTTTTCCATGTAGGAAATAGTTTTAGCTATTTTTAGAGACTTGAATCATCCTCATATGATTTTTCTATATTTAGTTATGAGTTTTCAAAATTTAGCTAGGAAAATCAAATTACCAAATGATTAGTATTTTTGAAAAAATTGAATTTTTCTCATTCAATTTTCTAATGATTCAAGCTTCTAAATTAGCTCATTTAGCATTATATATGCTATCATACATGGGAAATAGTGTAAGAAAGTAAGTTATGACATTTTAGGTCAATTTGTTGTGGTCTATATTGATGATATACCTGTGTACTCCAAATATCCTGAGGAGCATGAGAGACATTTGCGAATTGTTTTGGAAACCTTACAAGGAAAGAAATTGTATGTTAAACTCAGCAAATGTAAGTTTTGGCTCACAGAAGTCCAGTTTTTAGGGCATATTGTGTGATAGGTGAACCCTTAAGGAATCAATCCAAAGAACCCACTTAAAGCGAATGACACTCTAATTGTTGTAGTTACAAGGAACACGAAAACTAAAAAAAAGAAAAAAAATAGCAAGAAGAAGGGAATAAAAAAGAAATCATAAAAGATATGTTGGTCTAGGTGAATTAGAACCCAAGAGAACCGGTCTCTCGATGACACCACAAGGATTGACCAATTCCTTAATAAGTCATAGTATTCTCTCTAGCACTCAAAGCAACGCAAGACGAACACTCACAAAACTGAAATTTTCATTCGTCTAAATCTGAAAAACACACATAAAAGTTAGTCATAAATAGGCAAAGTAAAAACTAACCTAATAAGTTTAGAAAACCTAATTAATTTGCGCTCAAGTAATCCTAATGGGATTGTGAAACTTTGGGCTCAAATAACACTCCTATTAGACTTCGGAAACTAGTAAAATAATATTCTAAAAATAAATGATGAAAATTCAAAGAAAATAAAAAAAAATAATGTCTAAACCCTTATAAACATGCAAATGCATGTTTATTTATAAGTTAGGACATCAAAAAAGACTATTAATTAACTAATTGGGCTTTATTAATTACTTAAGTTTAACCCATAATTAATAAAAACGAAATTAACACTAATTAAGCCTAATAATACTTAAGTCATATACTATTTTAGTGAAGCACATGATCTTTTAAGTAATCTCTTCCAATGGGCTTCTCTTGGGCTTGAATCTTTCCAAGTATAAGACCTCCTACCATGCTCCTGAATTTGTTCAAGCCATCCTCTTTCATTCCGTCCCTCTTCGAAAAGATTAGTCCTTGAATCTCCATAATCTATATGAAAAAGAAAGGGAATGATTATACGCATAAAAAAAATAATACGAAGTATACTTACCTTTCAAGCTTGATTGATGCATTTGTGCTTCATTCCCTACATGAATGTGAAGGACAACATTCTTCCTTGGTTTTTGGAACCAAAACATTGTTCCAATATCAAAAACCTTAACCCCTTAAATTTGAATTGCATAAGACCTATCTTCAAGCATTGGTGGATAAGAAATGGAACTTTTCTTCACAATAAATATACCAATGATCTGCTGCAAATAGCTAGACACAAACTCGACACAAGAATACTTAAATGGGACCAAGATGTTAAGGCACACATTAGGAAACAAATAGGGACAAAATGGCACAGAACAAGACTCAATTAAAACCAAAGTATTAGAAAAACTAACGAAGATAAAATCTAGACAGATTTGAACATAATGCAATAAATGCAAAACCTGAAAACATTTCAATAACATTAATGATGCACACTGATAGAACAAAGATAGAGATGTAATGACTAAAGGGACACACACTAACATAGAACAAGAAGAAGAGAATGAGTTGAATAGAAAATGGAACACAAAAGACTCATGAAGGTGAATGGGGTAAACCAACAAACAATCAAAAAGACACATGACTTATTAGACACACAATAAACATAAAACATAAAACAAATAGGGACTACTTCACAAATACATACGAAATACAAAACACTATGATGATGAGATGGAATGACATAGAAGGATAAACTAGAGAAAGAAGGCACTAAAGTAACTAATGGACTAACTATGAACTCATGCAATTTGGACTCAAAAGAAATTGTGGACTCATGCAAGAATAATTGGTGACATAATTTAAAGAAATTAATAAAAATAATGTCTAAACCATTATAAACATGCCAACACATTAATAAAATCACGTCTTTGGCATATGACATGTTTATTTACAAATTGGGCCATCAAAAAGACTATTAATTAACGAATTGAGCTTTATTAATCATTTAAGTTTAGCCCATAATTAATAAAAATGAAATTAACACTAATTAAGCCCACTAATGCTTAAGTCATGTGCTATTTTAGTGAAGCACATGATCTTTTAAGTAATCTCTTCCAATATGCTTCTCTTGGGCTTGAATCTTTCCATGTGATAAGGCCTCCTACTATGCTCCTAAATTTGTCCAAGCCATCCTCTATCATTGTGTCCAAAAATGGGGTCGCAGTAGATCCAAATAAAGTGGATGCTATATTACAGTAGGAAAGACCTAAAACCTTGACTAAAGTGAGAATTTTCCTGCGTTTAGCAGGATATTATAGAAGGTTTATCCAAAATTTTTCTTGAATTACCTTACCATTTACTACACTCACTAGAAAAGATCATTCTTTTGTGTGGAATACGAATTGCAAAAATAGTTTTCAAGAACTTAAACAAAGGTTAACGTCTCCCCCTATATTAATCATACATGAACCACATATATCTTATACGATATATAGTGATGCAAGCAAGCATGATTTAGGATGTGTATTAATGCAGCAGGGATGTGTCGTAGCCTACGCTTCTCAACAATTAAAACCCCATGAAGAAAACTATCCCATATATGATTTGGAACTTGCAGCTATAGTTTATGCTGTCAAGATATAGAGGCACTATCTCTATGGCGCCAAAGTTGAAATTTACTGTGACCACAAAAGTCTCAAATATTTACAAGAGCAGAAAGAGTTAAATATAAGGTAGTGTAAAGAGTACGAACGAGGCATGAAGCATTTGATGATGAGGACAAGCTAAGAGAAACAATGGACCATGGACAAATGATAGGTGTACCCTTATGGAACCCGTCCAAAGAACCCACTTTGATGCGTAAGACACCGGATCTTTGCAAAACAAGGAACACAAAGACTAGACAGCAAAGAGAAGAACAAAAAAACACAATAATAGAAGCCAAAAGAATGCCAAAATTAAGAAATAAGATGGACAGATGTTGGTCTTGAGAAGAAGAACCCAAGAGAATCGGTCCCTTGAACCCTAGTTCAGGTGACGCCACAAGGATTGACCGATTCCTTGATAAGTCATAGTTTCATTATAGCACTCAAATAACGCAAGAGAAACTCACTAAAGTCTGAAACTTTAATCATCCAAATCTAAAAAACGCACATAAAAGTTAGCCTTAAATAGGCAAGGTAAAAACTAACCTAATAAGTCTAGAAAACCAGATTAATTTGGGCTCAAGTAATCCTAATGGGATTAGAAGACTTTGGACTCAAATAACACTCCTATTAGGCCTTGGAAACTAGTAAAATAATATTCAAAAAATAAATGATGAAAATTCAAAGAAAATAATAAAAATAATGTCTAAGCCCTTATAAACATGCCAACACATTAATGAAATCGTATGTTTGGCACATGGCATGTTTATTTACAAGTTGGGCCATCAAAAAGACTATTAATTAACCAATTGGACTTTATTAATCACTTAAGTTTAGCCCATAATTAATAAAACTGAAATTAACACTAATTAAGCCTAATAATGCCTAAGTCACATGCTATTTTAGTGAAGCACATGATCTTTCAAGTAATCTCTTCCAATGGGCTTCTCTTGGGCTTGAATCTTTCCAAGTGATAAGACCTCCTACCATGCTCCTGAATTTGTCCAAGCCATCCTCTTTCATTCTGTCCCTCTTCAAAAAGATTAGTCCTTGAATCTCCATAATCTATATGAAAAGAAAGGGAACGATTATACGCATAAAAAAAAATAATACGAAGTATACTTACCTTTTAAGCTTGATTGATGCATCTGTGCTTTATTCCCTACATGAATGTGAAGGACAACATTCTTCCTTGGCTTTTGGAACCAGAACATTGTTCCAATATCAGAAACCTTCACACCTTTAATTTGAATTGCATAAGACCTATCTTCAAGCATTGATGGATAAGAAATTGAACTTTTCTTCATAGCATATACACCAATGACTTGCAGTAAATAGCTAGACACAAACTTGACACAAGAATACTTAAATGGGACCAAGATGTTAAGGGACACATAGGGAAACAAATAGGGACAAAATGGCACAGAACAAGACTCAATTAAAACCAAAGTATTAGAAAAACTAAGTAAGATAAAATCTAGACAGATTTGAACATAATGCAATAAATGCAAACCTAAAAAGATTTCAATAACATTAATGATGCACAGTGATAGAACAAGGATCGAGATGTAATGACTAAAGGGACACACACTAACATAGAACAAGAAGAAGAGAATGAGTTGAATAGAAAATGGAACACAGAAGACTCATGAAGGTGAAATGGGATAAACCAACAAACAATCAAAAAGACACATGACTTATTAGATACACAATAAACATAAAACATAAAACGAATAGGGACTACTTCACAAATACATAAGAAATACAAAACACTATGATGATGAGATGCAATGACATAGAAGGATAAACTAGAGAAAGAAGGCACTAAAGTAACTAATGGACTCACCATGAACACATGCAGGTTGGACTCAAAAGAAATTGTGGACTCATGCAAGAATGATGGGTGACATAATTTAAAGAAATTAGGAACATAATGAGAAGGACAAATAAAATACAATGAAGACACATAAGAAAGATGAGGTAAAGAAGGAAGAAGTTTGGTACAAACTACTTTAAGCTTACTTTCACTTTCATTCCTCCTCAAACTATACTTTTCTTTTCTCTTTTCTCTCTTTTTCAATCTTCTCTAAATCTTTTTCTCACTTATTCTCTTTGCCCTCTTTGCATTTTTGTGGACTCTTTCTCTCTTAGTTTTCCCACTCATGTTTTTCCACTTAAGCTTACTCTTTATTTTCTCATGAGTTTCACCTAAATTACATGGCAATGATTTATGGGCCTTTTCCACTGCAAAAGAATAGAGACTAACATGCCCATTCAAGTTAGAATCAAAAGCTTAATCTCCAATTACCATGTCAATATGCTCAACATCAGTGCAATTATAAGAGTTATTTCCCAAAGGAATCATACCATTATCCATAGAATTTTCCACCAAATCATTAACAACAAATAAATTATGTTTTTCTTCTAAAAGTTGCACGTTATCATGGTTAATCTCATTAGAATAGTCATGAAATTCATTTTCCAATTGATACAAATTAGAAACACCACTAGAATCAAAAGTATTAGCAACTTCTAGATCAATATTCTCCTCTAATTGATGCAAAAAATCAATCTCTTCAACATAAGCAACATCATCAAAATTATTGATATTCTCATGTTCAACACATTCATACTTGCTTTCCAATTCAATTGATCCATTGCAAGAGATATCATCAATGCAAATAACATGCATCTCATCATAATTATCACATCCTAAATCACAAGAGATATCAACATTAGAATTTTGAGGTTTAGGCATACCTATAGCAGATTCTCTTGTTTCATTATCGGTTGCTAAGTGGTAACAACTTCGTCATCCACTCGATCATCTTTCTCCACCTGGAAATCACACACAATAGGAGTTGGATTATTTTTCACGGAGATGTGCATCTCTTTAAGATGTTCATCTTCACTCTTAGGCATAGATTGGATGTGAAAAGAACTAAACTTTCTTCTCAAAAGACTTTTCATATCCTCCTATGAAGTGATAGGTTCAAATCCATATTTAATCCTTGTTTTGTAGAATCTTTCCCACCATACTTCCTCATGGTTAGTATAACTAATGATGGCATGATCAACTTTGTCCTCAGTGATATGGTAATGATCAAACACTTGCTCAATTCCTCCTTCCCATTCCCAATGAAGATTAGGATCATTTTTGCCTTAGAAAGAAGGAATTTTCAACTTCAGCTTCCTTAACTTTTTGGTCATAGTGGGAAGCTTAGAAATCCTGACATGGTTAGTAGCCAACAAAAGTATAATGATGAAACGACCTCATGTGTTTCACTCAAATAATGCAAATGCAGTCTTGTTTCACACTAAGTTAAGACTTTTTCAGATATGATGCAATTTCTCTCTTGCCTTTTACCACTTAGAGCCTGCTTTCTTATGAGAGTGCTAAATTAAAATCACAACTTTAATCAAAAGGAAATCAGTTTTTAAAGAAGTGGCAATCATAGAAAACTAAAGTCCAAAATTAAAGTTCTCAAATATCCTAATCTAATTAAGCAATGACTAACACAAAATGAATACAAAGGAACTGAAAATTTCAGCAAGGAAGCAAATGAAAAGAAGCTGGAAAATACAAAAAGGAACAATGAAAAATTGAAAAGAAAAGGAAACAACTTAAGTGAATTAAAGACCACCAAATTTGATAAATTAAGTCAATCAAATCGAATCAAATATATTTTTTAAATCTTTTTTTGCTGCTAAATTCTTTTTCTTTCAATTTTTTTATTTTTTTTCAGCAATCAATCTCTTTTATTTTTTTCTCAGATTTTTTTTATTTTTTTCAATATTTTTTACTGCTATTTTTTTAAAATTTGGACAACTCACATAAGAAGCAAAACTAAAACAATATGATGAACAGTAGCTTCAAACAGTATGATGAATAGTAACTATGCACAGTGATGGTGAACAGTGACAAAACTGTATGGATGAATAGTGACACAAATTTTCCAGAAGCAACGAAAATAGAATGAATCAAAGAGAAAGAAGCAAAATAGAAAAACAAACCTTCATTTGTCAACCTAAGCCTTGATACCAAATGATAGGTGTACCCATATGGAACTTGTCCAAAGAACCTACTTTGATGCGTAAGACACCAGATCTTTGCAAAACAAGGAACACAAAGACTGGACAGCAAAGAGAAGAACAAAAACACACAAGAATAGAAACCAAAAGAAAGCCAAATTAAGAAGTAAAATGGACAGATATTGGTCTTGAGAAGTAGAACCCAAGAGAATAGGTATCTTGAACCCTAGTTCCGGTGACACCACAAGGATTAACCGATTCCTTGATAAGTTATAGTATTCTCTCTAGCACTCAAAGAACGCAAGAGAAACTCACTAAAGTCTAAAACTTTAATCATCCAAATCTAAAAAATGCACATAAAAGTTAGCCTTAAATAAGCAAGGTAAAAGCTAACCTAATAAGTCTAGAAAACCTAATTAATTTAGGCTCAAGTAATCCTAATGAGATTAGGAGACTTTGGACTCAAATAACACTCCTATTGGACCTCGGAAACTAATAAAATAATATTCTAAAAATAAATGAAGAAAAATCAAAGAAAGTAATAAAAATAATTTCTAAGCCCTTATAAACATGCCGACATATTAATGAAATCACATGTTTAGCTTATGTATGTTTATTTACAAGTTGGGCCATCAAAAGACTATTGATTAACCAATTGAGCTTTATTAATCACTTAAGTTTAGCCTATAATTAATAAAAATGAAATTAACACTAATTAAGCCTAATAATGCTTAAGTCACACGCTATTTTAGTGAAGTACATGATCTTTTAAGTAATCTTTTCCAATCGGCTTCTCTTGGGGTTGAATCTTTCCAAGTGATAAGGCCTCCTACCATACTCCTAAATTTGTCCAAGCCATCCTCTATCAAAAAATTCAAGGCCCACTTCAAGGCATTGGAGAACCAATGACTAGAGGTAGAACAAAAGCCATGAAGCAAGCCAAGAATAGGGTGATCCCAAACATGATTAACATGGAACCGTTGTATTTCAATGATTTTGAGGCCCAAAAAAAAAAATAGGCAAGCTGAAAATGTGGAGCCAAATTATAGTCAACAAGCCCAACTTGGAGAAAGCCCAACAAGGAGAATTCACTTAAAATTTTTGAGCTTCTCCTGTGGTCAATAAAAGTGACGTTTTTAATAAGTTTTATTATGATTATTTTAGTCAATTTGTTTCCTTTTAAATAAAAGGCATATAATGATCTGATTTGATCTGCCTTTATTTAAGAATAGGATTTCAACATATTCTCTTCCTTTTTGCATTAAAGAGGAGCCAACTTTTCAAAGTTAAAATAAGAATTAAATGCTCTTTTTTGCTTAGGGTTTCATTTTTGTATTAATGAGCATTAATAAGGTTAGGGCTGAACTAGAGTTAGTTTGTGGGTTAATATTTGCCTATAAATAGGCACCTCTTGTACTCTTACAAATACAACATGAATAAATGAATTTCTTTTCCATAACTTTGTTGTTGTTTAGTGAGTTCTTTCTTGTTCATCTTTGAGTGCCAAAAAGAATGAGGACTTATCAAGGAGTGGTGATCCTTGTGGTGTCCCAGTGTTAGGATTCAAGAGACGGGTTCTCTTGGAGTCTATTTCTTTAGACCAACATTTTGTTTCAGTCTTCTTATTTTCATTGTCTCTATTTTTCAGTTTCTGTTCATTGTTGCTCTTGTGTTCAAATCATGTTTCCCTGAGTTGCACGGTCCTTAACTCAAAGAAGGCTCTTAGGATGGGTTCCTAACGTGTCTCCCATAACAGAGAAGATGGATGTGTTGAATCAAGTGTTTTGATGATTCCAAACCAACCATCTAGAGCATGGAAAGAAGATATCAAAGGTGCATAAAATATCTCAAGTGGAGAAATCCAAGAAAAACCAGCACAAAATTAGATATAGGATTTCTTATTGTGTTTAAATTAAGTAAAAGACTTTCAACTTGCAAAAGAATGTTTTAAAAATATGATTCTATAATAATTCATGGAATATTTGAAAAATACCTACTAACAGACGAACTTTAAAGTGTTAAATCTAATTAGTTGCTTTGAAAATTTGAACTTTGGCTTCTGAAATTCAAATTTTGTATTGAAAATAAGTTAGTCAGAAAAGACATTCCTCTGACAGACAAACTTTGATTGCAGAAAATTTGAACTTTGAATAAAGTCTGACAAGAGCTTTCTATGACAGATGAACTTTGACTTTTCAAAATTAGAATTTTGAAAAGATGAACTATTGTGCCTTATTGAGTTGCCCAGTGACAGACAAATTTTAGGCACCAAAATTCGATCTTCGAAGGCACTGTAGCAATATGGAACAACTGTTCACACTTACCAGAAGAACTTTAAACATGAAAATTTGTATGTTCCAACATAGAAACATTTATCAAAGATGAAAATTTGAATTTTGCTTCAGAACAGACGAACTTCAAAGTTCAATGTTAAAGTCTTTAGCTTTCGGTCTCTGCGAAATTCATTTGTTGACACACCAAAATATGAACTTTGAGTGTCAGACGCATTAAATGCGGTTGGTGAACGGATAGTTTTTCAGAGTAACCGTTGGGTAACTTCTCTAATGGCTAGATCTTGTCTCTAACGTATAGTTAAGACATAAATCTATAAATAGAACTTCATTTGAAGATGTGGGTAATGATTTTACATTGTATATACATAAACTCTGTCAAATTCTTAAGTCAAAGTCTCTTACTCTCACATACTTTATTTTCTGTACTTTAACTTTCATATACACTCTAAATTAGAGAGTTCAATCACTGTAATCAATCTTATCTTCATCTGAAAGAAAAATTTTCTTGTGAGGGAATATCACAAGGGATTTAGGAAGTACTTAGCTAGAGTGCAAAGAGTGAGATTGTAAGCTCTAAGAATAGAGCATCAAGCTGTACTGAGACAATTGTAAGAAGCCCACTAAATTCTTGCAAGATAGTGGAAAATCTCAAGTGATGACTTGGGGACTAGACGTAGGTCAAGATAAAGAGACCGAACCAGGATAAACATCTATGTCTTCTCTTCTCTTATACTGCTCTTACCTTGTTATTCCTTTATACTCTATTTTTACTGTCACTTTTGCTTTCATCACTTTCTTGATTTTTGCAGAAAATTTTAATCTTCCCATTCACCCCCCTCTTGGAAAGCCAACATATCTAACAGGAAGGAATTACTAAAGGATTATAATCCTACTATATATTACCATCCAGGCAAGGCTAATGTGGTAGCCAATGCCTTAAGCTAAAAATCTATTCATATAGCCAAGATGATGATTAAAGAGCAAGAATTAATAGAAACTTTTAGAAACTTAGCTCTTTTCTGGTGAAATGATAATGGATGAAAAACAATTTGTCAAAACTAAGATTGAAATAGAATTATGGAGAGAAATAAGGGAAGCCCAATATGAAGATGAATTCTTGAGAGAAGTCAAGGAAAAGATAGAGCAAGGAAAGGCCTCGGGATTTGAAAAGTCAGAACATGATGGTTTATGAGATTTCAAGGAAGAGTGTATGTACCACTAAAAGAAGAAATTAAAGAAAAGATTTTAACTAAAGCTCATCAAATTTAATTTGAGCCTAGTTGGTAGGATTGAGCTCAATTGGATTCCATTCTGACCACAGTTTGGCCAAAAGCACCTAGTATGTGAAAGTGGGCTAAAAAAACATCAAGAAGGAAAATCTCACTAAATTTGAAACATGAAACGAGCTAGTGAGTTTATTAGGCTTCCTCACAACAATTTGAGCCAGGTTGGATGAAATGAACACAATCGGATTCTCCTTTGACCTCAATTTGTTTGAATGTATCAAGTTTCTGAGCATTAACCATGAAGCTCTAGGGAGGAATATCCCACAAAATTTGTAATTTTAAGTGAGCTAGTGAATTTATCCAGCTTACTAACAACAATTTGAATATGGTTGGAAGAAATGAGCTCAATTTGACTTTGTCATGACGTCATTTTTGCCATGGGAACCCAGTTTACAAAAATACATCGAAAAGCTTCAAAATGGAAAATCCGATGAAAGTTGAATCTTTAAGTGAACTAGTAAGTTTATTCAGCATCTTCACAATAATAAGAGCCTAGTTGGAAGGATTGAGCTCAGTTTTATTCTATTTTGACCGCGTTTTAGGGGTGGGAATAGGCTAGCCCCTTTTCAGGTGGCCTAGGGCCTGGTCTGGCCTAGCCTGTTTAAGAAAAAGGCCAGGCCAAGGCCATTTTAAAGGCCTAATTTTCTTAACAGGGCTGGCCTATTTATGTTAGTCCTGGCCTGAAGCCTATCAGGCTAGGCTTGTTTATGTATATATATATTAATATATTATAATATAATTTATAATATAATATATATATACACTTTGAATTTTTTTTAATAAACCAACAAATAAAAAATGAATGAGAGTGAGGACTCTGACAAAGTGAACTGCATAGCATCAAGCCATCGAGGATTCAAGGGTCTGAGAGACTGAGACTAAGAGGGGAACAAATGAACCCTAGTGTTGGTCACTGTTGTGAGACTTCTTGACTGTAGCTCAATTTCTATCATAACACCGAGAAGACTAAAATGAACCCTCGTAGGCATAGCTACTGTGGTGACCTACAACTGCATCTCCATTCTCTTTCTCCTATTGTTCAGTGCTTTCAGTTTTGACCTTCGACTCTGTCTCCTGTGGCTTTCAACTCTGTCTTTGGCGAACTTTGTCCCCCATTGTATTCTTCTGCTTCTCCAGAGCCACCATGGGTTTTTCTGCTTCTCCAGCAAACTTCATCCCACGTTGTATTTTTCTACTTGTTCGGAGCCACCGTGGGTTTTTTTGCTTCTCCCCATAGCTGTCGTGGATTTTTTTGCTTCTCCGATGAACTTTACTATAACTCAGGGTATATATTTGTTTTTTTATATATTTCTTCTATATATATATAAAATAAATATATATTTATTTGCTTCTCTGAGATGGAGTCACTAGCGAGAACAAGGCATCTACTATCTTGGTGAAAGCACATTTTGAGCCCTTTAGGCATGCCCCACAATTTGATGCTTCGAAAAAAAAGGATACTCATGGGGCCAAGCAATTCCTTGGAAGATCCATCATCCACATCTATCTATATATCCAATTTAAGTCAGGTATAGTCGAATCCAAGATAGTCAGATACTACTCATATATTAGTATTACCTTTTACCTTAGTTGGTTTGGTTTATTGGATTTGAATTATTGTACTTGTGTATTGTGTCTTCAACAAATAAACTTGTTTGTATTGTTATGAACTCAAAATTGTATTATGGTGTTATTTGTTTTATTATGAACTTATTGTATTGTGGTCTTTTCTATAAACTTGAAATTGAAAACATGATGAAGAGCACACCACTGTAGATATTGCTAGCTTTGTTTGAGAAAAGATTGTTGGAGAAAAAGCTAATTGAGTTAACTCTAATGGGGTGAAAGACAAAAAAGAAAATTAAAGTTGCAGGTGAGATTATTATATTCTTTAATCCTTTATATGAGAATATTACTTCTTGCACTTATTCTTTTGCATATCTTTGAAGGATGGCTGAACATATTCCATTTGGTGTGGCTACAACTCTCATAAACACATTGGCATCATTAACCTTCGGAGAGTGACAATGAAAGTGTAGCTACAATCTCCAGGTACATCACTTCATTTCATCCTCAAGTTCAATAGTTGATTGCAAGATTAGAAAGACAACTTAATTTCATTACAGAAAATATGTCTCAGTTGAATTTGTTGAAGAAACATATTGTTATACTTGCCTTCTCTCTTATCAGTACTTGGTGAGACATGTTGATGTGCTTGATGCTGTTTGATATTAATGTAGACTTTAAATAGGCTTGTTATGTAGGCTTTAAGTAGGCTTCTGCTTAAAACTGTTTAATATTTATATATGCTTTAAGTAGGCCTGAGGCGTACTTAAAGCTTAGAAGACCTAGGCCTTCAAGCCTATTTAAAAGGCTTACTACTTTAGTAGGAATTTAAATAGGCTTCAGGCCAAGCCAGGCTTTTTGAAGGATCAGGTCTGAGCCTAAAAAAAGGCCAGATATAGGCCCATAGGCCAGGCTCAGGCTTAAAGCCTACCATGCAGGCCTGGCCTGTTTAGGTTCAGGCCTGACCTAGCTTGGCCTGTTTCCACTTCTACCGTGTTTTGCCCAAAACCACCAAGTTTGTGAAAGTGTGTCGATAATCATCAACAGGGAAGATCTCAAAAAATTTTCAACATAAAGTAAGCTAGCGAGTTTATCAGGCTTCCTCACAACAATTCGAGCCTAATTGGATGAAATAGACACAATTGGATTCCGCTTTCTTCTCATTGACTTTGAAAGTACTAGGCCTCTTAACATTTGCTGTGAAGCTCCAAGGAGGAAAATGCAACAAAATTTCCAATTTTAGGAGAGCTAGTGAATTTTTCTGGCTTACCAACAACAATTTGAGTTTTGTTAGAAGAAACTAGCCCAAATTGAATTCATCAAGACCTCATTTTTTCCAAGGGAACCAAGTTTAAGAAAATGCGACGAAAAAGTCAAAATGGAAAATCCCATGAAAATCTAAACTTTAACTGAAATGGTGAGTTTATTCAGCTTCCTCACAATAGTTCAAGCCTAGTTGAAAGGATTAAGCTCAATTGTATTCTATTCTAACGTCATTTTGGGACAAAACACCCAGTATGAGAAGTTACGTCAAAAAGCATCAAGAGGGAAACTCTCATGAAATTTGCAACATGAAGTACGCTAGTGAGTTTATCAAGCTTCCTCACAACAATTTGAGCCTAATTGGATGAAATGAACACAATCAGATTCTACTTTCATCTCATTGACTTTGAAAGTACCAGGCTTCTTAGCATTTTCCGTGAAGCTCCAGGGAGGAAAATCACACAAAATTTGCTATTTCAAGTAAGCTAGTTAGTTTGTCCAGCTTACTGACAGCAATTTGAGTCTAGCTGGAAGAAACTAGCTCAATTTGACTTCGTCATGACCTTATTTTTTCGAAGGGAACTAAGTTTATGAAAATGGGATGAAAAAAACCAAAATGGAAAATCCCACGAAAATTGAAACTTTAAGTGAACTGGTGAGTTTATTCAGCATCATCACAATAGTTCGAGCCTAGTTGAAAGGATTAAGCTCAATTGTATTCTGTTCTGACCTCATTTTGGGACAAAACACCCAGTATGAGAAATTGCGTCAAAAAACATCAAGAAGTAAACTCTCATGAAATTTGTAACATGAAGTAAGCTAGCAAGTTTATCAGGCTTCCTCACAACAATTTGAGCCTAATTGGAAGAAATGGACACAATCGGATTCCGCTTTCTTCTCATTGACTTTGAAAGTACTAGGCCTCTTAACTTTTGCCGTGAAGCTCCAACGAGGAAAATCACACAAAATTTGCAATTTTAGGAGAGCTAGTGAATTTATCTGGCTTACTAACAACAATTTGAGTTTTGTTGGAAGAAATGAGCCCAAATCGAATTCATCAAGACCTCATATTTTCCAAGGGAACCAAGTTTAAGAAAATGTGATGAAAAAGTCAAAATAGAAAATCCCATGAAAATCTAAACTTTAACTGAAATGGTGAGTTTATTCAGCTTCCTCACAATAGTTCAAGCCTAGTTGAAAGGATTAAGCTCAATTGTATTCCGTTCTGACGTCATTTTGGGACAAAACACCCAGTATGAGAAGTTACGTCAAAAAGCATCAAGAAGGAAACTCTCATGAAATTTGCAACATGAAGTACGCTAGTGAGTTTATCAAGCTTCCTCACAACAATTTGAGCCTAATTGGATGAAATGAACACAATCAGATTCTACTTTCATCTCATTGACTTTGAAAGTACCAGGCTTCTTAGCATTTTCCGTGAAGCTCCAGGGAGGAAAATCACACAAAATTTGCTATTTCAAGTAAGCTAGTTAGTTTGTCCAGCTTACTGACAGCAATTTGAGTCTAGCTGGAAGAAACGAGCTCAATTCGACTTTTTCATGACCTCATTTTTTCCAAGGGAACCAAGTTGATGAAAATGGGATGAAAAGAGTGAAAATGGAAAATCCCATGAAAATTGAAACTTTAAATGAACTAGTGAGTTTATTCAGCATCCTCACAATAGTTCGAGCCTAGTTGAAAGGATTAAGGTCAATTGTATTCTGTTCTAACCTCATTTTGGGACAAAACACCCAGTATGAGAAATTGCATCAAAAAGCATCAAGAAGGAAACTCTCATGAAATTTGTCACATGAAGTAAGCTAGCGAGTTTATTGGGCTTCCTCACAACAATTTGAGCCTAATTGGATGAAATGGACACAATCGGATTCCGTTTTCAGCTCATTGACTTTCAAAGTACTAGGCTTCTTAACATTTGCCGTGAAGCTCCAGGGAGGAAAATCCTACAAAATTTGCAATTTCAAGTGAGCTAGGTAGTTTGTCTGGCTTACTAACAGCAATTTGAGTCTAGCTGGAAGAAACCAGCTTAATTTGACTTCATCACCTCATTTTATCCAAGGGAACCAAGTTTATGAAAATGCGATGAAAAGAGTCAAAATGGAAAATCCCACAGAAATTGAAACTTTAAGTGAACAGGTGAGTTTATTCAACGTTCTCACAATTGTTCAATCCTAGTTGAAAGGATTAAGCTCAATTGTATTATGTTCTGACCTCATTTTGGGTCAAAACACCCAGTATGTGAAATTGCATCAAAAAGCATCAAGAAGGAAACTCTCATGAAATTTGAAACATGAAGTAAGCTAGTAAGTTTATCAGGCTTCCTCACAACAATTTCAGCCTAATTGGATGAAATGGACACAATCAGATTCCGCTTTTATCTCATTGACTTCAAAAGTACCAGTATTCTTAACATTTGCCGTGAAGCTCCAAGGAGGAAAATCCCTCAAAATTTGTAATTTCAAGCGAGCTAGTTAGTTTGTCTAGCTTACTGATAGTAATTTGAGTCTAGCTGGAAGAAATGAGCTTAATTGGACGTCGTCATGACCTCATTTTTTTCCAAGGGAACCAAATTTATGAAAATGCAATGAAAAGCTTCATGATAGAGGATGGCTTGGACAAATTCAGGAGTACGGTATGAGGCCTTATCACATGCAAAGATTCAAGACCAAGGGAAGCCCATTGGAAGAGATTATTTAAAAGATTATGTACTTAACTAAAATAGCATGTGACTTAAGCATTATTGGGCTTAATTACTAATAATTTCATTTTTATTAATTGTGGGCTGAATATTGTTAATTAATAAAGCTCAATTATTTAATTAGTAGTCTTTTTGGTAGCTCACCTGGTAAATAAGTATGTCATTATTATTTTCTTATGAATTTTCGTTATTTTATTTTAGTGTTTTATTTTAATAGTTTCCTAGGTCCCATAGGAGCATTATTTGAGCCTAAAGTCTCCTAATCATATTAGGATTACCTGAACCCAAATTAATTTGTTTTTCTAGGCTTATTAGGTTAGATTTTGTTGAAACAAGAGTTTTGATGATTCCAAACCAACATTCAAGAGCTTGGATTGAAGATATCAAACAAGAGAAAAGCTGTCTCAAGTGAAGATTTTCTGAATACTTGCTGTTAGATCTTTTGTAGGATCCTTAGTTTTTGTTATGACTGGGTAAAAGATTTTGATTTGAAGAAAAGAAGTTTTAAAACGTTAAATTTATGTTAAATCTTCAAATATTTGAAAAACACCCACAAACAGACGAAGGTTGAAAGTTTAAGCTAAACTGTCAAGTTGGAAATTCGAACTTTGCCTTTGGAAATTCGAATTTCGAGCTAAAACTGAATAAGTCTGAAGAGATGGCTCTCTGTCAAACGAATTTTGGTTGTTCAAAATTCGAATTTTCATCTAGTCTGAAAAGAGGCCTTTTGCTAACAGACGAACTTCACACTTTCAAAATTCGAATTTCAAGTAAAATGAAGTTTGTAAAAACCGAAGAAATTCGTCTGAAACTATGATAAAGTGCATCTGAAATCAAAATGAAATTGAGTTTGAAAAATGCTCTCTGACAGACGAATTTTGAACTTCCAACATTCGAATTTTCATATAAGTCTGAAAGATGCTTCTTTGCAACAGACGAACTTTGAGTCTTCAAAATTCGAATTTCAAACAAAACAAAATTTGAGAAAATGAAGAAATTCGTCTGAAACTGTGTTAAAGTTCACCTCAGATCAAGAGTGATTTAAGTTTCAGAAACTGCTCTCTGACAGACAAATTTTGAACATTGAAATTCGAATTTCAAAAGCTAAGTTCTTGAGTCTATTGAAATGAAACATTGACATACGAATGATAAGAACTTGCAACATTCGAATGATGAAATTAGTCTGAAAAGAGTTTCTCTGACAGACGAATTTCACCACTTCAAAATTCGAATTTCGAAGAAAGTGATCTACTGTGTCCCTTTAAACGTTCAATGGACAGACAAATTTTGGGGATCCAAAATTCGAATTTCAAAGGCACTGTAGAAAATTGAAAACACTGTTTACACTTAACCGAAAAACTTTCTTCTTGAAAATTCGTATGTCACATTGTGAAAATGTTTTGTAAGTTTCAAAATTCGAATTTCACTTCATGAACAGACGAACTTCGTGCTGTAATGTTGGAAGCTTTAATCTTCGGTTCCTTCGAAATTCTTCTGTTGGCCAACCAAAATTTGAATTTCAGTATGTCAGAAACATTAAATGCGGTTGGTAAACGGATAGTTTTTCAGAGTAACCGTTGGATAACTTCCCCAACGGATAGATTTAGTCTCTAACGGATATTTGAGACCTAAATCTATAAATACAACATCATTTGAAGTTGTGGGTAACGAATCAAACTTGTATATACCGAATTTCTGCTGAATCTTCTTCTCAAAAGCTTTTACCCTCTTAACTTCTAAACTTGTACTTAAACCTTCATATCCACTCTTTACAAGAGAGTTACTTCATTGTAATCAATCTATTCTTCATCTAGGAGATAGGTTTACTTGTGAGGGGTATTCACAAGGGGATTGGGAAGCACATAGTGAAAGTGCTTGGAGAGTTTGAGAGAGCTCAGAAATAGAGCATACCCATGTACTGTGGCTTTAGCAAGAAGCCCACTGAAATTCTTGCTGTATAGTGGATAAATCTTAAGAGGTGTCTTGGGGACTGGATGTAGGTCAAGTGAATAGACCGAACCAGGATAAATCACTAACTTTTCTTCTCCTTATCCTTATTTTTCACCTTGCTCTGTTTTACGCATTGTTTTCATTATACTGTGATATCTTCACTTACTTCACTTTGTGCAGAAAAATTTCAAACTTCCCAATTCACCCCCCTCTTGGGAAGTCAGCCTTGCTAACAAGTGGTATCAGAGCCCGGATTCCCATACAAAGGAACTCACAGTCCGGGAATTATGATGGCTGGCTTTGGAGAGAGTATACTTCCTGAAGGGAACAATACTAACAGACCACCAGGCTTCAGTGGAGAGCATTATGGGTACTGGAAGATGAGAATGCAGATCTACCTCCAATCAATTGATCTTGACATCTGGTCAGTCATTGAAAAAGGGAATTTCGTTCCAATGGCTCTAACTGAAGATGGAGGACACAAAGAGAAGCTGGAAGCAGAATGGAATGATGAGGACAGAAGAAGAGTCCTACTGAATTTCAAAGCAAAACACTGTTTAGTCAGCGCCCTGAATCAAGATGAATTATACAGAGTCTCGCAATGCACCAGTGCAAAAGGAATGTGGGATACTCTGCAGATTGCACATGAAGGAACATCTGGAGTCAGGGAGAACAGACTGAACACGTGCATTGGGGAGTATGAAAGCTTCAGAATGGCTGAAGGAGAGACTGTAAAGGAGCTACAAAAGAGATTCACCCTCATTGTGAATCAACTCAAAAGCCTGGGAAAGGAATACACTCAGTCTGAGAAAGTAAGAAAAATACTCAGAGCTCTCCCTCTGGAATGGCAGCCCAAGGTAACAGCAATAGAAGAAGCCAGAGGAGAATCTATGGCTTCTGTCACAGCTCTCTTCGGCAGCCTTGAGGAATATGAAGGAAAAATCAAAGCACTCAAGGAAGCTGGGCTGGACAGAAGGAAAAAAGGCCTTGCCCTCAAAGCTGCTGATGAAAAGGAAGAAGAATCTGATGAAGGAGATGAGCTGGATGAGGAAACTCTGGCAATGATGGTTAGAAAATTCGGAAGATTCTACAGCAAGAAGAAGAACAAGAGATTCTTCAAGAAAGGAGCAGCTGGAGAAAGCAAGAAAGAGACAAAAGAACCTGTGACTTGCTATGAATGCAAGAAGCAGGGACACATAAAGTGGGACTGCCCCCAATTCATCAAGAAACAAGAAAAGGAAAAGAAAGCTGCTGATAAAGGAAAGAAAAAGAAGGCCTACATCTCACCTATATGGGGCAACAGCTCAGATGAGGAAGAAGAAGATGAGGATGAGATTGCTAACATTTGTCTGATGGCACTTGCTTCGGAAGAAGCCACACCCTCACACAGCAGTGATCAGGAAGAAGAGGTATATGAATCTGAACCTTCCTATTCTGAATTACTAGATGCATTTCATGAGCTTCATGATGAATTCATAAAAGTTGCTAAAGAACTGAAATTAGCAAAGAAAAAGATAAGTAAGCTGGAGTCTCAAAGCATAGTTTCTAAAATTGCCTCTTTACCTCCTACTGAATCTGTTTGCTGCACCTCATGCACTGAACTTAAGCAAACTAATGATTATTTAGTTAAAAGCATGTCTAGGCTCACTAGAGGTAAAGATATGTTGTTTGCCTTGATGGGGAGCCAAAGAATATCACAAGGAAAAGCTGGTCTTGGCTATGATCCATGTGCTGTCAAGGAAAAGATTAAGAAGAAAAATTAGAATACGTATATGAGACATTTTGTGCATGCTAAGAATAATAAAAAGAAAAATGATGCATCACCTCACATTGAAACATATGATCAACCAAGGCATGCTAAACAGAAGTATTATCTGCATTGTTTTCTTCCTGCTACTCAATCTAGCAGTCCCTTCATTACCTGTCATTTCTGCAACAAAAAGGGACATATTTCCAGTTCTTGTGCATTGAAGAAAAATGGACTTGGCAGGAAAGCTGAATGGGTTCCCAAAGTTGCATCTGCATCTAGGGAATTACTTACTGACTGAAAAGGACCCAAGCAAATCTGGGTACCTAAAAGGAAAACATAAACTTTGTTTTGCAGGTCTGTCTCAAAGCTAAGAAAAGCAACAAATGGTATATAGACAGTGTCTGCTCAAGCCACATGACTGGTGATAAGGAGAAGTTCATCTTCCTTAGAGACAAGAAAGGAGGAAAGGTGACCTTTGGAGGTGACCAATGTGGCAAAATCATTGGTATTGGAATTGTGGGCAAAAATCCAGAAACATCCATTGAAGAGGTACTGTTTGTGATTGGCCTCAACCACAACTTACTGAGCGTGAGTCAGACGTGTGACAAAGGAAACTGGGTGTTGTTTGACTCAAAGTTTTGCCTGGTCATCAGAAAAAGTGATCGCAAAGTAATCCTCAAAGCTCAAAGGGATGGTAACTGTTATACTATTGACCTTGATGAACTTCCTCCATTGGACTCTGTATGTTTAATTAGTCAGGATAATGATAGTTGGTTGTGACATAGGAGATTAGCTCATGTTAACATGAATCAATTGTCTAAACTGGTTAAAAATGAGCTAGTAACTGGTCTTCCTAAAATATCTTTTGAAAAGGATAAAGAATGTGATGCATGCCTAAGAGGAAAACAAACCAAAGCATCCTTCAAATCTAAAAATGTAATTACCACAACAAGACCACTTGAATTGTTGCATATGGACTTAATTGGACCATCTAGGGTGAAAAGTCTTGGTGGTAATCTGTATGTGCTTGTAATTGTAGATGATTACTCTAGATTCACTTGGACATTGTTTCTTTCCTCTAAAAGTGATACCTTTGATGCATTTGTAACCTTAGCTAAGAAAGTGCAAAATGAGAAAGGTATTTCTATTGTGTATATCAGGTCAGACCATGGAGGAGAATTTGAAAATGCATACTTCCTGGAGTACTGCAATGAGCATGGGATTGACCATAATTTCTCAGCACCAAGAACTCCTCAACAAAATGGAGTGGTGGAAAGGGAGAACAGAACCATTGGAGAGATGGCTAGAGCTATGCTAAATGAGAAGGAACTCTCTCAGGTGTTCTGGGCTGATGCAGTGAATACAGCAAGTTACATCAAAAACAGAGCCTACATCAGACCAATCCTTGGGAAGACTCCTTATGAGCTGTACAAGGGAAGAAAGCCAAATATGTCACACCTCCATGTGTTCGGGTGCAAATGCTTCATTCACAACAATGGGAAAGAAAATCTGGGTAAGTTTGATGCCAAGTCCGATGAAGGTATATTTTTGGGCTATTCTAGTAGGAGTAAGGCTTATAGGGTTTATAATAAAAGATCAAATATAGTAAAAGAATCAGTGCATGTGGTTTTCATTGAAAATGAAGCTGTTTCAAAACATGAGGATGATCTAACTATCAATTTTGAAAAACTGGGAATTTCTGACAAAAGTAAAACTGAACCTCCAAAGATATCTGAATCTGTTGACACAGAGGAAGATGTCCAGGAGCAAGAGTTTGATGAAGAAAATAATGAAGAAACAACTCAAGAACTCCCTAGAGCTTGGAGATATCAAAGGAATCACCCTGTTGATCAAGTAATAGGGAATGTTCAAGAGAAAGTCAAAACCAGAAAACAGTTAAGGGATCAAATGCTCAACTGCGCTTTCATTTCTCAAATTGAACCTAAATGTGCTGAGGAAGCCTTAACTAATGATTACTAGATTTTAGCTATGCAAGATGAACTAAATCAGTTTGAAAGAAATCATGTTTGGGATTTAGTGCCCAGGCCCAAAAATCATCCTGTTATTGGTACCAAATGGGTTTTCAGAAATAAACTGGATGAATCTGGAACAATAATCAGAAATAAGGCTAGACTGGTTGCTAAAGGGTATAATTAGGAAGAAGGTATTGATTTTGAAGAAACCTTTGCACCAGTAGCTAGATTAGAGGCTATAAGAATACTACTAGCATACGCATGCATGAAAAATATTTTACTATATCAAATGGATGTAAAGAGTGCCTTTTTAAATGGATATATCATGGAAGAGGTTTATGTAGATCAACCTCCTGGTTTTGAAGATTCTACTAAACCAAACCATGTTTATAAACTGAAGAAGGCTCTTTATGGTTTAAAACAAGCCCCTAGAGCATGGTATGAGAGACTGAGCAATTTTCTAACTGAAAAAGGGTTTAATAGAGGCAAAGTTGACACAACTTTATTCACTAAGAAAGAAAATAAAGATTTACTGATTCTTCAAATCTATGTTGATGATATTATTTTCGGCGCTACTAATGAAACTCTTTGCAAGAAATTTTCTGAGTTAATGCAGGGAGAATTTGAGATGTCCATGATGGGTGAACTTAACTTCTTCCTTGGACTGCAAATCAGACAGCTTGATGATGGTATCTTTCTCAGTCAATCCAAGTATCTAAAGGAGCTGCTAAAGAAGTTTGGAATGGACAATGCCAAGCCAATGGGAACACCTATGGCTACTGCAACCAAACTAGACATGGATGAGAATGGGAAGATGTTTGACATTACTCAGTACAGGAGAATGATTGGATCCCTGCTGTACTTAACTGCCAGCAGACCTGACATTATGTTCAGTGTCTACATGTGTGCAAGGTTCCAATCATGCCCCAAAGAATCCCATGCAACAGCTGTGAAAAAAATTTTTAGATATCTTATTGGAACATCACAGATGGGTCTTTGGTATCCAAAAGGCAATGGAGAAGACCTCAAAGGATACACTGATGCTGATTTTGCAGGATCTAAAATCGACAGAAAAAGCACAAGTGGAACCTGTCAGTTCCTTGGAGGATCCCTAGTTTCATGGTTCAGCAAAAAGCAAAACAGTGTGGCCTTATCTACTGCAGAAGCTGAGTATGTTGCAGCTGGAAGCTGTTGTGCCCAAGTCATCTGGATGAAACAGCAGCTTGAAGATCTTGAGGTTAAAATAAAAGAGATACCAATCATGTGTGACAACCAAAGTGCTATAAATATCACCAAGAATCCTGTCATGCATTCAAGGACAAAGCATATTGAAGTCAGGCACCACTTCATAAGAGATCATGTTCTGAAAGGAGAAGTCAGATTGGAGTACATCCCAACAGAGGATTAAGTTGCTGATATACTCACAAAACCTCTGCCAGAAGACAGACTTTGTAAAATAAGGAGAGAATTGGGAATGGTAAACCTTAATGAACTGTAAGATATTTTCATGCAATTCTGTCTTTAAAATTTTCAATATTAGAATCAATTTTAACTTGAGCATCGGAGAATGTTTAATTTGAGGTGCAGGTGCTCCTTGTGAAAATTAATGGCAATAAACTTGAAGATTGGAGCACGTCAGAATGGAACAACCAGAAAATGGAGTGAATGATGTAAATTCTAAGTTTTGGATCCATTCTGTAAGTTTTTAAAGATGAAATTCACATTTTAATGAGTGTTAGACGTATTTTGCTTCATAAAATGTGCTTCTGACATGGTCAATATGGTCAACATTCGAATTTCAGTTCACTAACAGACGAACTTCGGCCTGTTAAGCCTTGGAACAGTTCTCTGTAATGCCTTGAAATTCGTCTGTTGAAACTTGAAAGTTCGAATTTTCAAAATCAGAAATTTCAAAGTTATGTTTGTCCAGCACTGCTACACAAATTATTACTTCTTAACATACGAATGTTGGACAATCTTTACATAGTGGAAAAATTTGAATTTTCTGTTCAAAATTCGTCTGATGAATCATGTCCTTCATGTTGAATTATTAAAAGATGCAACTCTGCATGTTTAATTCGTCTGTTGAATGATAGTTTGATTGTTGTCTGCTTTTTCTTTTCAACATTCGAATCTTGGTGGAACAAAATTCGTCTGTTGTGCCTGTATTGCTTGTTTCAAGCCACTGTCAGACGAAATTTCAAGATAAAAATTCATCTGTCAGTAAGCTGTGCTGAACGATTTTAACTTGTAACTGCCCGAAGTTCGAATTTTGACCCCTCAAAGTTCATCTGTCAGACAGTTATACACGTTAAATGCTACGGTTTTCCTCAGAACAGACGCAGCCCTATTTGTAACCTCTCTGAATCCGTTCTGATTGTCTCTTTAATTCTCTTAACTCCTGTCCAAAAACCGTCATTCTTCACCATTTAAACTTCCATTCGCATCCCATAAACCCTTCCTTAACCTCATTCTGCTTCATTCCACTGAAAAATGGCGAGAGTAAAGATCCCTGGAGCAGGACAAGCTGGGACTCGGCCAAAAAGAACAGTCAAATATCAATATGCTACAAAAGAAGGAGAGAAATCCAAGAGAAAGGCCGAACCCAGTAAAGCTACCCCTTCTAAATGCCAGAAATCATCATCCAAGGTAGATTCACAGAAAACTGGGCCTTCCTCATAAAAAACCGCAGTCCCTTCGGCTGATACTGCTACTGTGGCTTCCTCTTCTTCTAAACAATCTGGAGAATTTGAGCTTACTACATTGCCACTTTGGAGCACTCCTGAGATTCAAGAAGAGTTTTCTGCCAAGTTTTCCAGCAAAAAGGTAATCAAGCCTCACTGTGTAAATATGGAGCAATTTTTAATATCCAACAACTTTGATGCTGCATTATGGTTGATAAGATACAAAAACCTGTTGGAAATTGCTGAAAAATATGATGATGAAGTAGTGAAGACTTGGTATGCCTCTCTTCAATATAACAGCAAGAAAAAGAAATGGGAGGTCACTTTGAGATCAAGGACCATCTGGCTTGCTGATGAAATAATCAATGAAGTGCTGGAAATCCCAGGACAAGATGGGCTGAAAATTGACATCACAGCCTCTGGATACATGGATGAGGCAAGCACAGCGGATGGAAGGTGGATCCTTTCTGAACTACAAAGAGAGCACCATCTTGGACACCTTATTCAGGAGAAGGGAAAACAGGCCAACAATAAATCTGTTGAAGCCCACAGACCTAAGTGTATAAGTCAGGATCCTGCACTATATAGTGTCCAGGATCATATTCAACAAGGGTGGCAGCTTCAATTTGATAACAAGGGCAGAGGCTCATGTGATGACTGCTA
The DNA here is from genome assembly GCA_026686845.1 of Adenanthera pavonina. Taxonomy (NCBI): domain Eukaryota; kingdom Viridiplantae; phylum Streptophyta; class Magnoliopsida; order Fabales; family Fabaceae; genus Adenanthera; species Adenanthera pavonina. Next base: position 696,854 of record JAIVEN010000040.1, read on the forward strand.
TCATTCGTGGGAAGCTGATTAACATGGGTCATATCATCCTCCAGAGAATGATAAAGGCAAGGGATCAGAGGAAGGATTCCACACTCCCCTATGCTGCAATTATTTCAAGAATCCTGCAGTATGCTAGAATTCAACACATTGAAAAGGGGAAAGGAAAACTCACTGAGGCATTCAAAGAGGAGGAACTGCAAAGGATGGGTATTGAACGAGATGAAGGCAGATGGGTTGGAAAGGGAGCAGGGAAATCTGAAGATCTGTTCTTTGCTGCTGATGCCTCCCTCCATCAAGAAGGAACTTCTGAGGCCCCTGGCAAATCTGTACCTCAGCCTTCTCAGCCAATCCCATCTCCCTCCAGGCCTACTCACCCTCCTTCCACTCCCTCCTCACGGGCCAAGCCAACAAAGGTCACTGAGTTGTTTGACAGTCTGTCAACACTCATTCTCAGCATAAGAGATGAGCAAAATGCCAAATTTGCTCATCTACAAGATCAGATCCATCAGTTGGCTGTAAATATGAAGGTGGTGGCTAATGCCTATGAAGAGATAAGAAATGCAATTCCTACCACTTCAGCTCCACCTCAGCCTGGTGTCCCTGAGCCTACTCTATCTCCATCCCCTGTACCTCCAAGTCCCTTCGAGATTGCCTCCTCTGACCATGAGAATGATGATATAGATGGTGCTGGTGCAATGAGAACACAAAGTCCTGGTCCACCCTTGGACTATGGATTGGAAGGAGAAGGACTCCAAGATACAAGTCCTCATGAGCCCATGCAAGAAGATGCTCAGGAATCAATTCTGTCAACTCAAGAATCTGAGCAAGTTGAAAGACTGGTGGCAGCCATTTCAAGCTCCTCTATGCAAGAAGATGTGAGCACTGAAGAAAGGAGCCTTGTACCTATTGATGACTATGTTGCCATTGCTCACAATGCTCTACTGGAAGCTCAGAGGAGAAGGCTGGAAGAAATGTTTCCTCCTGCTAAACCAGCTTCCTCTTTTCTAGCTGCCTATGGTCTTACAGAGGAACAAAGAGCTCAACTAGCTCTTTCCAGACAGGCAATGCAGGAGCTGCTGGAAATCTCTGACGAGGAAATAAGCACTGAGCCCCCAGCTGAACCTGAAATTCCTTTTGCTCCTGTGCCCCTTCGTGCTATTCCTGTCTCTCAGATCCCTCCTCCGGCTGATTTTGTTGGCCTTACTGATGATGTCAAAAAGGGGGAGAAGTCTGGGCAAACTGGAAAGCCTGCTGCTGAGCAATCTGGTAAAGGAAAAGGGAAATCCTACAGCAAGAAGACCAAGACCAAGAAGAAATGATTGGAAATTTAGCTTAAGTCCTCTTGTTGTACTTTGTATTGTGTATTTATGTTTTGAATTTGTTGATTGGACTGGTTTTGATGTTTGAACTTTGCTTTATTTGGTTCTGTATAAGCAACTCTTGATTAAATGAATGGATCCCTTTGTTGCAATGTTTTGTGCCTTAAATCTGTTGATATCTTATGCATATGTTGAGGGGGAGCTTGTGAAGGTGAACCTAAGTACTAATCCAGTTTGTAAGTTGTTTTGTCATCATCAAAAAGGGGGAGAATGTTGAAACAAGAGTTTTGATGATTCCAAACCAACATTCAATAGCTTGGATTGAAGATATCAAACAAGAGCAAAGCTGTCTCAAGTGAAGATTTTCTGAATACTTGCTGTTAGATCTTTTGTAGGATCCTTAGTTTTTGTTATGACTGGGTAAAAGATTTTGATTTGAAGAAAAGAAGTTTTAAAACGTTAAATTTATGTTAAATCTTCAAATATTTGAAAAACACCCACAAACAGACGAAGGTTGAAAGTTTAAGCTAAACTGTCAAGTTGGAAATTCGAACTTTGCCTTTGGAAATTCGAATTTCGAGCTAAAACTGAATAAGTCTGAAGAGATGGCTCTCTGTCAAACGAATTTTGGTTGTTCAAAATTCGAATTTTCATCTAGTCTGAAAAGAGGCCTTTTGCTAACAGACGAACTTCACACTTTCAAAATTCGAATTTCAAGTAAAATGAAGTTTGTAAAAACCGAAGAAATTCGTCTGAAACTATGATAAAGTGCATCTGAAATCAAAATGAAATTGAGTTTGAAAAATGCTCTCTGACAGACGAATTTTGAACTTCCAACATTCGAATTTTCATATAAGTCTGAAAGATGCTTCTTTGCAACAGACGAACTTTGAGTCTTCAAAATTCGAATTTCAAACAAAACAAAATTTGAGAAAATGAAGAAATTCGTCTGAAACTGTGTTAAAGTTCACCTCAGATCAAGAGTGATTTAAGTTTCAGAAACTGCTCTCTGACAGACAAATTTTGAACATTGAAATTCGAATTTCAAAAGCTAAGTTCTTGAGTCTATTGAAATGAAACATTGACATACGAATGATAAGAACTTGCAACATTCGAATGATGAAATTAGTCTGAAAAGAGTTTCTCTGACAGACGAATTTCACCACTTCAAAATTCGAATTTCGAAGAAAGTGATCTACTGTGTCCCTTTAAACGTTCAATGGACAGACAAATTTTGGGGATCCAAAATTCGAATTTCAAAGGCACTGTAGAAAATTGAAAACACTGTTTACACTTAACCAAAAAACTTTCTTCTTGAAAATTCGTATGTCACATTGTGAAAATGTTTTGTAAGTTTCAAAATTCGAATTTCACTTCATGAACAGACGAACTTCGTGCTGTAATGTTGGAAGCTTTAATCTTCGGTTCCTTCGAAATTCTTCTGTTGGCCAACCAAAATTTGAATTTCAGTATGTCAGAAACATTAAATGCGGTTGGTAAACGGATAGTTTTTCAGAGTAACCGTTGGATAACTTCCCCAACGGATAGATTTAGTCTCTAACGGATATTTGAGACCTAAATCTATAAATACAACATCATTTGAAGTTGTGGGTAACGAATCAAACTTGTATATACCGAATTTCTGCTGAATCTTCTTCTCAAAAGCTTTTACCCTCTTAACTTCTAAACTTGTACTTAAACCTTCATATCCACTCTTTACAAGAGAGTTACTTCATTGTAATCAATCTATTCTTCATCTAGGAGATAGGTTTACTTGTGAGGGGTATTCACAAGGGGATTGGGAAGCACATAGTGAAAGTGCTTGGAGAGTTTGAGAGAGCTCAGAAATAGAGCATACCCATGTACTGTGGCTTTAGCAAAAAGCCCACTGAAATTCTTGCTGTATAGTGGATAAATCTCAAGAGGTGTCTTGGAGACTGGATGTAGGTCAAGTGAATAGACCGAACCAGGATAAATCACTGACTTTTCTTCTCCTTATCCTTATTTTTCACCTTGCTCTGTTTTACGCATTGTTTTCATTATACTGTGATATCTTCACTTACTTCACTTTGTGCAGAAAAATTTCAAACTTCCCAATTCACCCCCCTCTTGGGAAGTTAGCCTTGCTAACAGATTTTACCTTGCATAGATTAAGGCTAACATTTATGTGCATTTTTCATATTTAGATGAATGAAAATTTCAGTTTTGTGAGTTTTCGTCTTGTGATTCTTTGAGTGCTGGAGAGAATACTGTGATTTATCAAGGAATTTGTCTATCCTTGTGGCATCACCAAAAATAGGGTTCAAGAAACATGTTCTCTTGGGTTCTAATTCACCTATACCAACATATCTATTATGTTTTCTTCTTGCTATTTTCTATTTTTCAGTTTTTCGTGTTCCTTGTAATTGCAACGATTTAAGGGTCATTCGCTTTAAGTGGGTTCTTTGTTGATTCTATAAGGGTTCACATATCACTTCAAAATGGAAAATGCAACAAAAGTTGAAACTTTAAGTGAACTAGCAAGATTATTCGGCATCCTCACAATAATTTGAGCCTAGTTAGAAGGATTATGCTTAAATCAATTTCATTCTGACCTTTTTTTGACCAAAAGCACCCAGAATGTGAAAGTGTGTCGAAAAAGCATCAAGAAGGAAAATCTCATGAAATTTGCAACATGAAGTGAGCTAGTGAGTTTATCCAGCTTCCTCACAACAATTTGAGCCTAGTTAGATGACATGGACACAATCGGATTTCGCTTTCATCTCGTTGACTTCTAAAGTACCAGGTTTCTGAACATTTGCAGCAAAGCTCCAGGGAGGAAAATCCCACAAAATTTGCAATTTCAAGCGAGCTCGTTAGTTTATCAGGCATACTAACAACAATTTGAGTCTAGTTAAAAGAAACAAGCTAAATTGGACTTCGTCATGACCTCATTTTTTCCAAGGCAAAGAAGTTTATGAAAATATGTCAAAAAACTTCAAAATGGAAAATCCAATAAAATTTGAAACTTTAAGTGAACTAGGGAGATTATTTGGCATCCACACAATAATTTAAGCCTAGTTGGAAGGATTGAACTCAATTCGATTCCATTCAAATCTTATTTTGGCCAAAAGCACCCAGAATGTGAAAGTGCGTCAAAAAAGCATCAAGAAGGAAAATCTCATGAAATTTACAACATGAAGTGACTAGTGAGTTTATCCAGCTTCCTCACAACAATTTGATCCTAGTTGGATGAAATGGACACAATCGGATTTCGCTTTTACCTCATTTTGATCGATAAAAGCAGGTTTCTTAACTTTCGCCGCCAAGCTCCAGGGAGGAAAATCCCACAGAATTTCTAATTTCAAGTGAGCTAGTTAGTTTATCTGACTTATTGACAGCCATTTGAGTCTAACTGGAAGAAACGAGCTCAATTCGACTTTGTCATGACCTCATTTTTTCCAAGGGAACCAAGTTTATGAAAATACGTTGAAAAGCTTCAAAGCGAAAAATCCAACAAAAGTTGGAACTTTAAGAGAACTAGAGAAATTATTCGGCATCCTCACAATAATTTGAGCCTAGTTGGAAGGATTGAGCTGAATTCGATTCCGTTCCGACCTCATTTCGGCCAAAAGCACCCATTATGTTAAAGTACATTGAAAAAGCATCAAAAAGGAAAATCTCGCCAAGTTTGCAACATGAAGTAAGCTAGTGAGTCTATTTGGCTTCCTCACAACAATTTGAGCCTAGTTGGAGGAAATAGACACAATCGGATTTTGCTTTCACCTCATTCTGGTCAAATGTACCTAGTTTCTCAACATTTGCCACGAAGCTCCAGGGAGGGAAATCTATGAAAATTTACAATTTTAAGCGAGCTAGTTAGTTTATCCGGCTTACTAACAACAATTTGAGTCTAGTTGGAAGAAACGAGCTCAATTCGACTTCGTCATAACCTCATTTTTTCCAAGGGATCCAAGCTTATGAAAATGTGTTGAAATGCTTCAAAATGGAAAATCCCACGAAAGTCAAAACTTTAAAAGAACTAGTGAGTTTTTTCAGTCTTCTCACAATAATTCGAGCCTAGTAGGCAGGATTGACCTAAATTGGATTCCATTCCCACCTTATTTTGCCAAAAAGCACCCAATAAGTCAAAGTGTGTTGAAAAGCATCAACAAGGAAAATCTCATGAAATTTGTAACATGGAGTGAGCTAGTGAGTTTATTTGGCTTCCTCACAACAATTTAAGCCTTGTTGGATGAAATGAACACAATCGGATTCCACTTTAACCTTATTTTCTTTGAAAGTACCAGGTTTCTGAATATTCACCGTGAAGCTGAAAGGAGGCAAATAACACAAAATTTGCAATTTTCAGCGAGCTAATTAGTTTATCTGAGTTAATGATGAAAGACCTAAGCGAAACTCGTCTGATTGAACCTCTAATGACTCGAAATAAATGATGGATCATGCTAGAATCAAATAGGACACATGAAACAACAAGAAAACACAAGATAGATGAACACGTTAAAACAGAAAAATATGATAATAATTCTAAACGAAAATAATAAGAAAATAGGAAAGATATATTAGTCAATGGGATAAGACCCTAAAAGAACCTGTCTCTTAGAACCCTAGTCTTGAGACACCACAAAGGAAAAACACTCCTTTGTTAAGTCCAAGAATTCTCTCAAGAACATATGGGATACAAGAGAAAAACTCACAAGAAAATAATATAAGTTCTAAAAATTCATTCTTATTAATCTCTCTATCTCAAAAGTACATAGGTGCCTGCTTTTATAGAGGAATAAGGCAACCAAAACCCTAAGTTAAAATAAAAAATGAAAATTACACTAAAAATAAAGAAAATAATAAGATCTAATCCTAAAATAGGCATCACAATCTAAATAAAAAAAACAAAAATATTCTTGCAAATCACCCTTAAAGGTGGCACCTTTTTGCTGAAAAAAAAAAGGAAAATTCTAGAACCTAATCTTTAAAAATTAGGAAACAATCAAAACTTAATATATCCAAGACAATCTTTGACCATATGCCTTATTTCTGAAAATTTAATAATAAAAAATGAAAATTCTATATAAATCAGTTTAAAGACTCTTTTTTAATTGATCACATGAGTGACACATGATTACTTAAGTAATCTCCTCAAATTGAGCTTCTCTTGGGCTTGGATATGAAACTCATAATTTAGAGTTGATGATCACACCTACAAGCTTCTTTTGGGCTGCAACTTTGATCAATTGAATGGGGTCTAGTCCATGGAGCTCTTGGATCACTACTTTATTGCTTCGGTTCCTTGCTCTTGAATTTGGCCCACCTAAGCCTTGCAATAGATCTTTATATCTCTAAGCTTGGGCTTTATGTAACACCTTAAACTTATATCCATTTCCCATGTATTAGACTCCAATTATGTCTATTATTGCATAATTAAAGACTTGATTACATAAGAATATTAAACAGAATTTTCTTTATTTCGGGTACTGTTCATTGTGCATTCTCTATTTTACCTGATAAACTTCAAAAATGTATAACTAATTATAGAAAAATAATATCAAAGTGATTCAAGTCTCTAAAAATAGATAAAAAGATTTTATACATGGAAAAAATATGAAACAGAGCATTCTCTTGACCAATTCATACGGTTTATTTCTTAAACATTTACTATACATTTGGTCATTTTCTCTTTCTCAGGATTTTGGCCTTATATTTAAAAATTCATATCTCATCATATCCTAAGCCAAATCCCTGAATGTACACTTTTTAGAAATATTTTTCTCATGCATTTATTTTACTTGCACAGGGCATGGTGTTAACTTAAATCATAAAGGGTCAGAATTCCACTTTTTCTAGAACAGTTTTGGAAAACCTCCATATCTCCTATCATATAGCTCCAATTACCTCCAAATCAGTTGCATATGAAATTTAAAATATATACCTTTCCATAAATACAAACCACTAAATTTTTGGAGCTTTGCATGATTTATATTATTTTTTTAATTTTCCAGTACCTAACTTTTAGTTTCCAGTTTTTCCAGTCTTTCCCTGTTCTGAACCCTAATTTTGAAAAATCACTATAATTTATACATATCTCCAAATGGAGTGTTCTTTGACCATTTTAAAGCTCTACTTGTGTACTTTAAGACCATATATATTACTTAAACTAGTGGCCTTGTCTTACATGAATAATACCTATGTATCTGTCAAGGTGTCCAAATTGTATATCTTCATTCATGTCTTAGCAAAATAAGCTTCATATCATATATACATCATCATTTATTGTACCATATTCATACATAATATCAAAAAGTATCTCAAGGAACATACTTGCATCAGTATACATGATTCATCATTTGCATAAAAATTTATGCATATTACCAAAAATTAACATCAATCATTGCAAGAACATAATTTCCACCAATTTCTTCCACCTCTCTTTTGGCTCTTCATGAACACTTTTTCATTGCTTGGCCTAAATATGGTAAGCATTTGGAAGGGATGAGATTCAAAGAATCTCAGTAGTTACCACTAATCAAGCAAATATATAATCATAAAATGCAAGCACAATTCATCAAATCATCATTCAAACATTTAGAATCATTTATGCTTAAACATTTTATAGAAAATTGAACAGAGTTTTCCCTTACATTTTGGACATCCTGAGGTCACAAAACCCCTCAAATAACTCACCCAATATCAACAAATCATCATATAACATCATTGCAAATATTTGGTATAACATTAAACCCATTGCAACTATATAACCATATAATTCGAGATTAGGTTAGTAAACTGCCTCTTAGCTTTCCGATCCCTTCCAAACTTTGCACACCTTTTCTTTGAGCTTCTAACACTTATTGGAACCCTATAGCATCACAAAACAAGACCATTAGTCACTGGTTTCATGATTCACTTCACAATGTGCTCACTTGAACCATAAAATTTCATTTTGCAAACCACTTGGAATTTCTTGTACAACACCTTTGTTCTTACATAATTTGGACCCAAGGAATCCCTTTTTGGAGTCAAAATCATGAAATTCCTTTTCCTTTTCAAACCCTAAATAGGTAGAAAATTTCAAAAATTTATAGAAAGATAACTACCCGATTAATTTGCAATCCAATAGTATATCCTTAATCCTTGAAGTCTATACATCACTTTTCATGGATTAATTTCTTCATAGCTTCATTTTCTCTCTCTACTCTCTCTCTCCAGGCAGAAAATTATAGAGGTGAAAGAGGAGAAAATACTCCATAAAAACCATCACAAACACTTGGATATGCAAGAAAATGGTCATAGAATATTACCTTGGAAATTTGAGAATCAAACTTTGCTTCTTGCCTTCTCTATTTTTCTCCTTGTTTCCATGACTTCTTCTCCCTTTCAATTGCTAGTTCAGACGCGTATGAGGCAAGAAGATGATGTCCAAATGGCTAACCCAAGGTAATTAAGAAAGGTATGTAATAAAGTTAACCATAGTAATTATTTTTAACTAATATTGGTTACTTTTCATTAAAGCTTTTCAATAAATTATCATGGTGTCCCATGGTCTAGTTTCATACGCCACTTGATCAATTCTTTTGGCCAAAAATGCTTCACAAATTTTAATTGACCAAAATACCCTTTACCAATTAAATATTTTGGCCGAAATTGATATTAAATTGGTATAGGATTATCTAAAAATAAATTTTGTACTAAAATAATTATCTTGATCCAAAATATATTTTATCAAGGTCTATTCAGTGTCCTTGAATTGCTACTGTCTTTTTCTGTAGTCTAAACTAACTTTTATCAGGTAAAATATTAAAATTAAATCCTAATTATCCAATGAATATTATTTTGATCTTAATAAATTTCACACTATATTCCATTGGGTTTATCTCATTGAGAGCTTTATTTTGACTATACTTTTTTATATTTCCAAAAATACCCTTGACAAAGGGAAAATTTATAATTTTTAAATTTTGGGGTCATTAACTATAATTTTCCTCAAATTTATTTTCATTTCCTCTCCATGTGAATTTGTTCCTTCAGGGACTAAATTATAAGCATTCTTAGTTCTTAACGCTGAAATATAATTTTCTTATTTTTCTGATTAACTTGAAAAAATAATTTTTGCCCTTCTTCACGTTTAACGGTGTCTCTTAATTTTTCTCAGTTACTCATGCATTTTATGATATCAACATTTTTTTCCTTGGGGTTTGAATGTAATATTCACATTTTTCTTCTAATTTGGGAAATAACCGTTTTGCTCTTGAACTATGTCAAAATGTATTTATTCATTCTTTTTGGCACTTTCTTGTAATTTTACCCAAAGACCAATTCTTTTTCACTATTCACATTAATTTCAAATTGATCTATCTCTTAACCTGGACCTCCCGAGAATGTAATACTTATATCGTTGTGCTCAGCTTGGAGCAGGCTTTCATTCAAGTGGTATATTGCATATTTTTCGAGATAAGTTCTGGAATTAATTTCTGCTAGAGATCTTATGAAAACTTAATTTCAATTAAGGACCAAACATAACTTTTTTAGAAAATTAGATGAGAAATTAATTCCTTCTAAAGCTTGATTATATAGAGCCTTTTTCGTCTCGCTTTGTTTCTCATCTTTTATTCATTTTATAAACATCTTATAAGAATAGAGATATTACACTTTATGTTCAGCACCTTGATCAAATCTTACAAGCTCTCCATGCTCCTCTCCAAACTCTTGCAAATCACGCCTAATCCTTATTCTATCATTCCCTCCCTCCTCAAAAGGATTCATCCTCGAATCTCCATAATCTACATGAAAAGAATGGGAATGATTAAAAGCATCAAATATATCATAAGGAGTATATGTACCTTTCAAGCCTGATTGATATATCTTTGCTTTAATCCATCCATGAACTTGAAGGAAATCACTCTACTTTTTCTAAAAGCTTATTTTAAATGTTTGTCTCAGCCTTTGCAACCATAACATTGCCCCGAGGTAGAAAAATTTATTTTCAAGCATTAATGGTGAAGAAAATCTGGAATCTTTCTTCATATTATTTTCATCAATATCCTGCCACAAAGAACTAGACACAAACTTGAAACAACTAGACTCAAATGGAACCAAAGGGTTAGGGAAAATATGAAGGTTGAAATGAGGACAAAACATGACACAAAAAGACTCAAAAGGGACTAAGGTGGTACAATGACCATATGGGAAGAAATCTAGACATATTTGGATATAATTAATTAAATTCAAAATCTGGATAGATTTGACACATAAAAAATGATCTCCAATGATAGAGCAAAGATGGAGAAGAAATAACTTAAGGAAACAAAGCAAAATAACCATGAGATAGAATGGAGGATATAGCAATAATGGGTGAATATGACACTAATTATCAGAATGTATCTCTTTCACAAGGGACTCATGGAATATGGACTCATGTAACAAAGATAAGTGACAAAATTCAAAGAAATAAAAAACATAATAAGAAGGAAGAAGAAAATACAATGAAGACACATAAGAAAGGTGAGGTAAAGAAGGAAGGAGCTGTGTACAAACTAGTTCAAGCTCACTTTCACTCTCATTCTTCCTCAAGCTCTCTTTTTCTTTTCTCTTTTTCCTCTTTTTCTTTCTCTTTTTCACTCTTTTCTTAATCTTCTTTTCACGTACTCTTCTTCCACTCACAACAATTTTCTGGACATTTCCTCTCTTATTACTCTCATTTCTACCACTCTTATTTTTCCACTCTAGCCCACTCTTCAAGTTCTCATGACTTTCACACAAATGAATACATAACAATGGTTTATGGGCTTTTTCCAAAACACAAGAACAGTTTTTAACATGCCCATTACAATCTAAATTTCCAATCAACATGTCAATATGCTCAATCTCATCAATGCAATCATAAGAACCAATTTTCAATGAAATTTTATCATTAGCACCACTAGCAATGTGCAAAGCATTGTGTTCCTCTAAAAATTGCACACAATCATGGTTATTAATCTCATAAGCACAAGTTACTTCATTAGTTTCCAAACATTTGACATCAAGATTTCAAATTTACATATTAGAAGTACAACTAGAATCAAAGCCATCTAACTCAACACTAACAACATCTAGCTCAATGTTCTCAAGATTCAGCAAAATATTATGATCAATCCCATTAACACAATAACATTGTTAAACTCATTGGGATTCTCAAGTTCAACACATCTTAAATCATCTACGCTAACATAGGAAATATCATCATTAGAGGTTTGAGAATAAGACATACCTTCCACACGCTCTTCTTTCCCTAAGAGAGAATCACATGAATCTTGAGCCACAAGAACTTGAACTTCTTTGCAATGTTTATCAACAATCTTGGCTCCAGGAGGGTGCTCATGCAAATGAGATGATGCAAATTTTTTTCTCATGACCATTTTCATCTCACTCCATGTTGTAATAGAAGATTCTCTATTCATAGCTCGTCTAGTTTCCATCTGTTTCCACCATGCAGTAACCTTTTTACCTAATTGAAGGTAAGCACATTGTACCTTCTATAACTTGGAGTAATTGCAACATCCAAATGCAAGTTCAACTTTTCTTTCCCACTCCAAGTAAACATCAACATCTTTCTCACCCTGGGATAAGTGGGATCTTTGATTTAATATCCTTGAAAGAAGAAACATGCTTGTCTCTTTTTGGATGGACTTCTTTAATGATTACTTGATCACACCTTTTATGGGGTTTGGAGCGAGACACCGTACTATCCAATTTAGCGTTCAACTCATTGATTTGATCATTGAAAGCTCTCATTAAAACTTTAAAATCAATTGCACTTTCTTTTCTAGCCATACTTAGAAATTGAAATGTTAGTAAAAACAATGAGGAAAGAAATAGGGACCTCACAAATTACTCTCTCACATGTTTCCACTCAAAAAATTTTATAAGCATTCATGTTTCACACAAAAAGATTGGCTTTTTTAGTGATGTCAAACACTCTTGCTTGTTACCACTCAACTTGCTCCCTATAGTGTTCTTAATCAAATTCCAACAAATCAAAAGGAGAAGTATGTATAAAGTGGCAATCACAAAACTAAAGTTCCGAAATTCAAAGTCCTCAAAGAATCAGATTTTGGACCAACAATCAAGAAGGATATAATGTGCAGCAAGTTTGATCACAAAGAGCATGTAATATGGTATTCAAGAAGGTAAAAATGTGCACAAATATTGACCACTAGAAAGATTAAATTTGTAGCATGTTTTCATGGAAGGAAAAGGAAGGAAAATGTTGATGATGAATTTAGGAAACTGGCATGACAATTATGGAAACAACAATTAGGAAACTAAGGAAGGAAGGAAACAGGAAATTAGAATCAAGGAAGAAAATAGGAAACTAATGTCCTGCAAAAGAAAGAAGAATTTAGGAAACAAAGGGAGGGAGCAAAATAGGAAAGTAGCAAATCCAATCGAATCCTTGTAGCTCACCACCCAAGTGTTGAAATTAGGAAACCCTATTGTGACTTGTATTGCAAGAACTACAAAATTAAGCAACTTTCTCAACTTGCAATGTACTTAATCACAAATTAGGAAACTTTTAGCAATTTTTATCTACTAAGGATTCAAACTTACAGTCCAAGTGCTAGCAAAAATCTAAAAGCAAATATGATTTTTTTCTTTTCTTTTTTTTTTGGCTATCACTCTATTTCATTTTTCTTTCTTTTAGCAGCCACTCAATTTCTTCTCTTTTTTTTTGCACGAATTTTTTTCTTTTTTTTTCAATTTTCTGGGCAACACTTACATAAGACAGAAAACTAATAATTTGAGCAAAAATAAATAAATAAAGAAATTTGAATTTTCTTTTTAATTTTATTTTGACAACACAATCATAATACAAAAATAGGAAACTAAGAAGAAAGAAGAACAAGTCACAAAAGGGAAGAAACAACAAAGATGGTAAGACAAGAAATTGATGGAAAAGCCACAAACATTGAGAGATAAGAAAGAATGATGCCACAAAGAAGAACAAGGGACAAATCTGAAACACAAGATGGAAATATGGATAGAGGGATGAGACAAAGAATAAGAAGAGAAAAGCACAAACCTTGAAGCTAGCAAACCAAAGCTCTTATGCCAAAGGAAGAAAGTCCCAAGTGGAACTCGTCCGATTGAACCTCCAATGACAAGGAATAAACCACAGATTGTGCTAGAATCAAATAGGATACACGAAACAACAAGAAAACACAAGATAGATGAACACATTAAAACAGAAAAATCAGATAATAATTCTAAACGAAAATAACAAGAAAAATAGGAAAGATATATTAGTCAATGGGATAAGACCCTAAGACCCTAACCTTGGGACACCACAAAGGAAAACCACTCCTTTGATAAGTCCAAGAATTCTCTCAAGAACACAAAGGATACAAGAGAAAAACTCACAAGAAAATAATATAAGTTCTAAAAATCCATTCTTATTAATATCTCTATCTCAAAAGTACGTAAGTGGCTGCTTATATAAAGGAATAAGGCGACCAAAAACCTAAGTTAAAATAAAAAATGAAAATTACAATAAAAATAAAGAATATAATAAGATCTAATCCTAAAGGAGGCACCACAATCTAAATAAAAAAACAAAAATATTCTTGCAAATCACTCCTAAAGGTGGCACCTTTTTGCTAAAAATAAAAGAAAATTCTAGAACCTAATTTTTAAAAATTGGGAAACAATCAAAACTTAATATATCCAAGACAATCTTTGACCATATGCCTTATTTCTGAAAATTTAATAATAAAAAATGAAAATTTTAAATAAATTAGTTTAAAGTCTCCTTTTTAATTGATTACATGAGTGGCACATGATTACTCAAGTAATCTCCTCAAATTAGGCTTCTCTAGGGCTTGGATATGAAACTCATACTTTAGAGTTGATGATCACACCTACAAGCTCCTTTTGGCCTACAACTTTGATTAATTGAATGGGCTCTAGTCCATGGAGCTCTTGGATCACTACTTTAATGCTTCAGTTCCTTGCTCTTGACTTTGGCCATCCTAAGCCTTGCAATGGATCTTTACATCTCTAAGCTTGGGCTCTATGTTCAGCACCTTGATCAAATCTTCCAAGCTCTCCGTGCTCCTCTCCAAACTCTTACAAGTCATGCCTAGCCCTTATTCTATCACTTAATAACAACAATTTGAGTTTAGTTGGAAGAAATGATCTCAATTTGACTTCATAATCACCTTATTTTTGCTAGGGAAATCAAGTTTATGAAAATGCGTCAAAAAGCTTCAAAATGGAAAATCCCACGAAAGTTGAAACTTTAAGTGAACTAGTCAGTTTATTCAGTCTCCTCACATTAATTCGAGCTTAGTTGGAAGGATTGAGCTCAATTGGATACCATTTTGACCTCATTTTGGCCAAAAGCACCCAGTATGTGAAGGTGGGTGGAAAAAGCATCAGGAAGGAAAAACTCACAAAAATTGCAACATGACGTGAGCTAGTGAGTTTATCCTGCTTCTTCAAAATAATTTGAGCTAGGTTGGATGAAATGAACACAATCCGATTCTGCTTTAACCTCATTGTGTTTGAAAGTACTAGGTATCTTAACATTCACCACGAAACTTAAGGAAGGAAAATCCCACAGAATTTGCAATTTTAAGCGCGATAGTTAGTTTAACCAGCTTACTAACAACAACTTGAGTCTAGTTGAAAGAAACAAGCTCAATCTAACTTCGTCATGACCTCATTTTTGCTAGGCGAACCAAGTATATGAAAATGCATCAAAAAGCTTCAAAATCGAAAATCTGTCGAAGTTTCAAACTTTAAGTAAACTAGTGAGTTTATTTGGCATCCTCACAAAAATTTGAGCTTAGTTTGAAGAATTAAGCTCAATTGTATTTCGTTCTGACCTCATTTTGGGCCAAAATGCCCAGTATGTGACATTGCATCGAAAAGCATCAAAAAGGAAAATCCCACCAACTATGCAACATGAAGTGAGCTAGTGAGTTTATCAAACTTCCTTACAACAATTTGAGCCTAGCTAGATGAAATGGACACAATCGGATTCTGCTTTCACATCATTCTCTTCGAAAGTACCAGGTTTCTTAACATTCGCCGTGAAGCTCAAGGAAGGAAAATCCCACAAAATTTGCAATTTTAAGTGAGCTAGTTAGTTTATCCAGTTGACTAACAACAATTTAAGTATAGTTGGATGAAATGAGCTCAATTGGACGTCATCATGACCTGAGTTTTGCCAGGGGAACCATGTTTATGGAAATACGTCAAAAAGCTTCAAAATGGAATATCCAATGAAAGTTTAAACTTTAAGTGAACTAGTGAGTTTATCCAGCATCTTCACAGTAATTCAAGCCTAGTTGGAAGGATTCAGCTCAATTGTATTCTGTTCTGACCTCATTTTGGCCAAAAGCACCTAGTATGTAAAATTGCGTTAAAAAAGCATCAAGGAGGAAAATTTCATGAAATTTGCAACATGGAGTGAGATAGTAAGTTTATTCAGCTTTCTCACAACAATTTGAGCCTAGCTGGATGAAATGGACACAATTGGATTATGCTTTCAGCTCATTCACTTCGAAAGTACCAGGTTTCTTAACATTCGCCGTGAAGCTCAAGAAGGAAAATCCCACAAAATTTGCAATTTTAAGTGAGCTAGTTAGTTTATCCAGCTTACTAACAACAATTTAAGTATAGTTGGATGAAATGAGCTCAATTGGATGTCGTCATGACCTGATTTTTGCCAAGGGAACCATGTTTAGGGAAATATGTCAAAAAGCTTCAAAATGGAAAATCCAATGAAAGTTTAAACTTTAAGTGAACTAGTGAGTTTATCCGGCATCCTCACAGTAATTCAAGCCTAGTTGGAAGGATTCAGCTCAATTGTATTCTGTTATGACCTCATTTTGGCCAAAAGCATCTAGTATGTGAAATTGCGTTAAAAAAGCATCAAGGTGGAAAATTTCATGAAATTTACAACATGGAGTGAGATAGTAAGTTTATTCAGCTTTCTCACAACAATTTGAGCCTAGCTGGATGAAATGGACACAATCAGATTCTGCTTTCAGCTGATGCACTTCGAAAGTACCAGGTTTCTTAACATTCACCGTGAAGCTCAAGGAAGGAAAATCCCACAAAATTTGCAATTTTAAGCGAGCTAGTTAGTTTATCTAGCTTACTAACAACAATTTAAGTATAGTTGGATGAAATGAGCTCAATTAGATGTCGTCATGACTTGATTTTTGCCAGGGGAACCATGTTTATGGAAATACGTCAAAAAGCTTCAAAATGGAAAATCCAATGAAAGTTTAAACTTTAAGTGAACTAGTGAGTTTATCCGGCATCCTCACAGTAATTCAAGCCTAGTTGGAAGGATTCAGCTCAATTGTATTCCGTTCTGACCTCATTTTGGCCAAAAGCACCTAGTATGTGAAATTGTGTTAAAAAAGCATCAAGGAGGAAAATTTCATGAAATTTACAACATGGAGTGAGATAGTAAGTTTATTCAGCTTTCTCAAAATAATTTGAGCTTAGTTGGATGAAATGAACATAATCAAGTTTTGCTTTCAACTCATTCACTTTGAAAGCACCAGGTTTCTTAACATTCGCCGCAAATCTCAAGGGAGGAAAATCCCACAAAATTTGCAATTTAAAGTGAGCTAGTAAGTTTGTCTAGCTTAATAACAACAATTTGAGTCTAGTTGGAAGAAACGAGCTCAATTCAACTTTATCATCACCTTATTTTTGCTAGGGGAACGAAGTTTATGAAAATGGGTTGAAAAGCTTCAAAATGGAATATCCCACGAAAGTTGAAACTTTATGTGAACAAGTGAGTTTATTTGGTATCCTCACAATAATTCAAGCCTAGTTGAAAGGATTGAGCTAAATTGTATTCCGTTCTGACCTAAATTTGGCCAAAAGCACCTAGTATGTGAAAGTGTGTCGAAAAGCATTAGGAAGAAAAGTCTCACAAAATTTGTAACATGAAGTGAGCTAGTGAGTTTATACAGCTTCCTCACAACAATCTGAGCCTAGTTGGATGAAATAAACACAATCGAATTCCACTTTCACCTTATTTTGTTCCAAAGTACCCGGTTTATGAACATTCACCGTGAAGCTCAAGGGAGTAAAATCCCACAAAATTTGCAATTTTAAGTGATCTAGTGAGTTTATTCGACTTACTAACAACAATTTGAGTCTAGTTGGAAGTAATGAGCTATATTTGACTTCGTCATGACCTCATTTTTTGCAAGGGAACCTAATTTATGAAAATGAGTCGAAAAGCTTCAAAATGGAAAATCCCATGAAAGTTGAAACTTTAAGCGAACTAGTGAGTTTATTCAGCATCCTCATAATAATTTGAGCCTAGTTGGAAGGATTAAGCTCAATCACATTCTGTTTTGACCTTATTTTGGCCAAAAGCACCCAGTATGTGAAAGTGTGTCGAAAGCATCAAAAAGGAAAATCCCAGTAGATTTTGCAACATGAAGTGAGCTAGTGAGTTTATATGGCTTCCTCACAACAATTTGAGCCTAGTTGGGTGAAATGAACACAATTGGATTCCGCTTTCACCTTATTTTGTTTGAAAGAACAAGGATTCTAAACATTAACTGGAAGCTCCACAGAGAAAAATCCCACAAAAATTGCAATTTTAAGCGAGCTAGTTAGTTTACCCGGCTTACTAACTATTAGTGATTGTGCCCTAGACCAATCATTGTATTATGAATATTGTTCTTCGTTATGAAAAAAGAAGGTGTTTTTCCTTACATTATTATATTGTTTGCATGCTTTTTTTACAATAATATCCTTGGATAAATTATTTTATCCTAAATGTCCCTAGTATGAACAATAATAACTAAGGTTAGTATGATTTTAATTGATAATTATGTATGAAGATACAAACCAAAATCATAAGCTCCTGTTAGAGAATAGGTATTAGATCGACCCGTCATGAGATAGCTGCATGGATCAAGTTATAAGCATATCTCATATATAACCGTGTCACTAAGCCCTCAGACCAGAGATCATCATGGCTTCCTACATGGGGAATACTATACTTTGGCATAGTTAAAAGTCACCTTTAATCAGGAGATCCTAAAGGCTATGATCGGGCATAGTGGAACTCGTGTGGAGAAAGATGAATGGTCAAGATAGACTTTGTCCCTTTAATTAATGGAGAGATATATCTTGGCCCCTTGATGAGTGGACTGAGAAATGCATGGCCGTGCTCGAATGGAAGAGTTTCCATTTGTTCTGTTAGTCTGCTCAAAGATCGAGAAAGTGATAGTCATGTAAAATGAGGATGACATTTCTATGCCTCATACATGACCTATATATCATGAGACAAAAGAGATGTGATCGGGTTATATGATAGGCTACATTGGATCACCGATCTCATATGATTTGAGTAGTCACAATGTCTTACTAGAGGCCGCTGGTGACTTGTGGCTCCAATAGTGTTATTAGCCCACTACCAACATCATATGGGCCTACAAGGTTGCACACAAGAATGGGCCAACTCGAGCTAGAATATCTAGATTCATTGAATCTAAAATGTCTCTAGATTCAATGAAATTAATGTTTAATTTAGGGTGATAGAATCATATATATATTTGATATATATATATATTAAAATTTGAATTATATATATATTGTTAAAATTAATTCAAATGAATTAGTTTTAAATTTAATTCTATATGATAGATTTAATTTTATACTAACGTCATAGTCTAAATTCGATTTAGATTTGATTCTAAATTTGAATTTAAACTAATAATTTAAATTTGATTTATATGATAAATTAAATCTAGATTTGATTCTGGATAAAAATTAGAAAGTAAGTTTAAATTTAATATATTAGATAGATATAAATTAAAACTAATCTATTTAATTAATATTTGATTTAGTTTAGATTATTGATTTAAATTAAACAGATATTAAATCCTGTCTATATATTTATATAGAGTAGGGTTTAGAATACATACAATTTCAAATCACACTAAAGAGAAAGCGATCGTATACTCAGAGAGTGAGACTGTACGGATGAATGACGAATAATAGCTGTATGAATGAATAGCATATGGAAGTATGGACATTCACAACTAGAAGGTGCTAGCACGCTGTTTGAGTAGGACTCACTTTTCGTGTGGATATCGGTAGAGGGAGCTGACCAGTCACGTTAGTTCCTGGGGTCTAATGAAATGAAAAGAATACCAAGAGATGTACTGGAGGTAAATTCTTTTCTACATCTTAATCTAAACAACATTGACGGATCCATATGAGAGAATTTCTTGATAGTTTTTCGGCTGCGTGTATGCTGAAATTCCGAACACTAGCAACAATTTGCGTCTAGTTGGAAGAAGTGAGATCAATTCGACTTTGTCATGACCACATTTTTGCCAAGGGAACCAAGTTTATGAAAATGCATCGAAAACCTCAAAGTGGAAAATCCCATGAAATTTGAAACTATTTCATGAGGAAAATCTCACTAAATTTTGCCAAGAGCACCCAATATGTGAAAGTATGTCAAAAAAGCATTAAGAAGGAAAATCTCACTAAATTTGCAACAGGAAGTAAGCTAGAGAGTTTATCTGGCTTCCTCACAACAATTTGACCCTAGTTGGACGAAATGGACACATTCGGATTCCGGTTTCATCTCTTTTTGATTGAAAGTACTAAGTTTCTTAACATTCGCAGCGAAGCTTAGGGGAGGAAAATCCCATGAAATTTGCAAATTTAAGCGAGCTAGTTGGTTTATCTGGCTTACTAACAAAAATTTGAGTCTAGTTGGAAGAAGCAAGCTCAATTCGACTTCGTCATGACCTCATTTTTGCCAAGGGAACCAAGTTTATGAAAATGCGCTGAAAAGCTTTATAGTGGAAAATGCCTAGAAAGTTGAAACTTTTAGTGAACTAGTGAGTTTATTCAGTATCCTCACAATAATTCAAGCCTAGTTGGATGGATTAAGCTCAATTGTATTCCGTTCTGATCTCATTTTTAGCAAAAACACCTAGTATGTGAAATTGTGTTAAAAAGCATCAAAAAGGAAAATCTCACAAAATTTGCAACATGAAGTGAGCTAGTGAGTTTATTTGGCTTTCTCACAACAATTTGAGCTTAGTTGGATGGAATGGACACAATTGGATTACACTTTGACCTCAATCTGATTGAAAGTACCAAGTTTCTTAACAATCGTCGCGAAGCTCTAGGGAGGAAAATCCCACAAAATTTGCAATTTTAAGTGAGCTAGGTAGTTTATCAGGCTTACTAACAACAATTTGAGTCTTGTTCGACGAAACGAGCTCATTTTGACCTCGTCATGACCTCATTTTTTGGCTTGGAACCAAGTTTATGAAAATGCGTCAAAAAGCTTCAAAATGGGAAATCCCATAAAAGTTAAAACTTTAAGTGAACTAGCAAATTTATTCGGCATTCTCACAATAATTCTAGCCTAGTTGGAAGGATTAAGCTCAATTATATTCTATTCTGACCTCATTTTGGGCAAAAGCACCCAGTATATGAAAGTGCATTGAGAAGCATAAAAAAGGAAAATCTCACAAAATTTGCAACATGAAGTGAGCTACTGAGTTTATCCGGCTTTCTCACAATAATTTGAGCCTAGTTGGAGGATGATAAAAAATCCATGTAGAACTTGTCTCATGAACCTTCAATCAAATTAGGAAACGTAAGGATTGTGCTAGGATCAAAGAAAAACAAATAAAATACCTAGAACACATTAAATAAATAGGAAAGATAAACAAAGAAGAATACATGAATAGGAAGAATAGAAGTTGCCGGTCAAGAAGTAAGACCCCAAGAAAAGTTGTTTCTTGAAACCGTAGCTAAAGACACCACAAAGAGAAGACCACTCTCTTTGATATGCTAAAGAGTCTCTCAAGCTCACCAAGAGAACAACAGAACTCCCAAAGTTTTAGTGAAAAACGTACTACTCATTGATCTCTATTTTGCAAATACAAAAGTGACATTTTTAAAGAAAAAGAAAGAAAAAACCCTAAGCCTAATTTGCTAAAAATAGTTCAAATCCTAAATCTCTTAGAATGACACCACCTTACACAAAAATAAGACTAGATACATGCTGAATAAGTTATGCCCAAAAATAAGAAATAAAATCAAATCTGAAAAGATCCTCACAAATAAATTCAAAATAGGAAACTAATGGACAAAAGCCTTATTTCTGAATTAAATAAAAAAATGAAAAGTGCTAATTTATTTAATAAAAGAACACTACTTAAATGGTCACAAGCTTGGCATATGCTCCTTTAAGTGAGTTCTTCAATTTGGGCCTTGTTTGTTGGGCTTGGATTGTTAGCAAGGCTGACTTCCCAAGAGGGGGGGTGAATTGGGAAGATTGAAATTTTTTTGCACAAAGTGAAGTAAGTGAAGATATCACAGTATAATGAAAACAATGCGTAAAACAGAGCAAGCTGAAAAGTAAAGATAGGGAGAAGAAGACTCAGTAATTTATCCTGGTTCGGTCCTTCCACTTGACCTACATCCAGTCCCCAAGACACCTCTTGGGATTTATCCACTATACAGCAAGAATTTCAATGGGCTTCTTGCAAAGGCCACAGTACACGAGTTTGCTCTGTTTCTGAGCTCTCTCAAACTCTCCAAGCACTTACACTGTGTGCTTCCCAATCCCCTTGTGAATATCCCTCACAAGTAAATCTATCTTCCAGATGAAGAGTAGATTGATTACAATGAAATAACTCTCTTGAAAGGAGTAGATATGAAAGTTTAGGTGCAAGTCTGGAAGTTAAGAGGGTAAAAGCTTTTGAGAAGAAAATTCAGCAGAGATTCAGTATATACAAGTTTGATTCGTTACCCATAACTTCAAATGATGTTGTATTTAGAGATTTAGGTCTCAAATATCCGTTAGAGACTAAATCTATCCGTTGGAGAAGTTATTCAACGGTTACTCTAAAAAAACTATCCGTTTACCAACCGCATTTAATGTTTCTGACATACTGAAATTCGAATTTCGTTTGGCCAACAGACGAATTTCGAAGGAATCGTAGATTAAAGCTTCCAACGTTACAGCACGAAGTTCGTCTGTTCATAAAGTGAAATTCGAATTTTGAAACTTACAAAACATTTTCACAATGTGACATACGAATTTTCAAGAAGAAAGTTTTTCGGTTAAGTATGAACAGTGTTTTCAATTTTCTACAGTGCCTTCGAAATTCAAATTTTGGATCCCCAAAATTCATCTGTTCATTGAACTAAAAAGGGACACAGTAGATAACTTTCTTTGAAATTCGAATTTTGGAAAGGCAAAATTCGTCTGTCAGAGAAACTCTTTTCAGACTCATCTTGTCATTCGAATGTTGCAAGTTCTTATCATTCGTATGTCAATGTTTCATTTCAATAGACTTAAGAACTTAGCTTCTGAAATTCAAATTTCAATGTTCAAAGTTCGTCTGTCAGAGAGCAGTTTTGAAACTTAGATCACTTTTGATCTCAGATGAACTTTAACATAGTTACAGACGAATTTCTTCAGTTTTCTCAAATTTTGTTTTGCTTGAAATTCGAATTTTGAGAACCCAAAGTTCGTCTGTTGTAAAGAAGCATCTTTCAGACTTATATGAAAATTCGAATGTTGCAACTTCAAAATTCGTCTGTCAGAGAGCATTTTTCAAACTGAATTTCGTTTTGATTTCAGATGCACTTTATCATAGTTTCAGACGAATTTCTTTGATTTTTACAAACTTCATTTTACTTGAAATTCGAATTTTGAAAGTGTGAAGTTCGTCTGTTACAAAAGGCCTCTTTTCAGACTAGATGAAAATTCGAATTTTGAACCACCAAAATTCGTCTGACAGAGAGCAGTCTCTTCAGACTTATTCAGTTTTAGCTTGAAATTCGAATTTCCAAAGGCAAAGTTCGAATTTCTAACTTGACAGTTCAGTTTAAACTTTCAACCTTCGTCTGTTTGAAGGTATTTTTCAAATGTTCAAAGATTTAACATAAAATCAAAGTTTGAAAACATCTTTTCTTCAAATCAAAATCTCTTACCCAATTATATCAAAAACTAAAGATCCTACAAAAGATCTAATAACATATACTCAGATAATCTTCACTTGAACCAGCTTTGTTCTTCTTTGATATCTTCAATCCAAGCTCTTGGGTGTTGGTTTTAACATCATCAAAACTCTTGATTCAACATGGATCAGTTTCTAGCATACTAGCCATGAAGAATATGCCTCTTGAAGCCTCTTGGGCTGAAAATTGAGCTAAATGGATTGGATCTTGTTCAATTACTTTTTGAATCAATCCATTGAGAGCTTGCTTCATTACCTTAGTCCTTGCTCTTATCATAGGCCCACCCATTCCTTGCAAAGGATCTTTCTTGTTCCATAATTGGGTTCCTTGTCCAGCCACTTGTTCATGAATTCCAAGTCCTCCAAGCTCTTGAATATTTCGTCCAAACTCCTCTTCTTGATTAAGCCTAGCTCGTATTCTATCATTCCCTCCCTCCTTAAAAGGATTCGTCCTCCAATTTGAAACATCAAAAAGAGAGAGGTCAACTACATTAAAAGTGGCACTTACATTGCCATAAGAACAAGGCAAATCAGTTCTATAAGCGTTATTATTAATCCTTTCCAACACTTGAAATGGACCATCCCCTTTTGGGTGAACCTTGGATTTTCTTTGCTCAGGAAATCTCTCTTTCCTTAAATGCATTGGCACTCAATCTCCAGGATCAAACACAACCTTTCTTCAGCCTTTGTTACCTTGCTAGCATATTGCTCATTCTTTCTCTCAATGTTTGCTTTAATCTTGGCATGAAATTCCTGCACAAACTTAGCTTTCTTTTCACCGTCAAGATTAGAAAACTTATTAGGAGGCAAAGGAAGAATATCCATAGGAGTTAATGGGTTAAAGCCACAAACAATCTCAAAAGGAGAAAAACCAGTAGTAGAATGCACAACACGGTTATAAGAAAATTCAATGTGAGGCAAACACTTTTCCCAATTCTTAAGATTCTTTTGAATTATAGCACGGAACAAAGTGGAAAGTGTTCGATTCACAACCTTGGTTTGTCCATCTATTTGGGGATGAGCAACTGTAGAAAATAACAACTTAGTGCCTAATTTGTTCCACAATGCCCTCTAAAAGTGACTTAGAAATTTAACATTCCGGTCACTAACTATAGTTCTAGGCAATCCATGCAATCTAACAATCTCCTTGAAAAACAAGTCAGTAATGTGAATAGCATCATGAGTTTTAGCACAAGCATGAAAATGTGCCATTTTACTAAATCTATCAATAACAACAAAAATGCTATCTTTTCCACTATAGGACCTAGGCAAACCCAAGACAAAATCCATAGATATGTCAATCCAAGGATGAGAGGGAATGGGTAATGGGGAATACAAGCCATGTGGATGCACCTTAGATTTTGCATGTCTACATGTAATGCACTTATCACACACAGCAACAATATCTTTTCTCATGTGAGGCTAATAGAAATGCTCATGCAACATGGTTAACATCATTTCCACACCATAATGACCCATTAAACCACTACCATGGGTCTCTTTCACAAGTAACTCATGCATAGAGCAATGAGGAACACACAATCTATGTCTCTTGAAAAGAAATCCATCAAAGACACAATAATCATCAAATCCATGTTTCTCACATAGTTTCCAAATCTTAGCAAAATCAACATCATTCTCATACAAGCTTTTCAACAAATCAAAACCAATCAACCTCGCTTGCACAGTAGTAATCAAAGAGTACCTCCTAGACAAAGCATCAGCAATAACATTCTCTTTGCCTGTTTATGCTTAATGACATAAGGAAACGTTTCAATAAACTCAAGCCGTCTAGCATGCCTCTTATTCAACTTATTTTGAGATTTTAAGAACTTAAGACTTTCATGATCAGAATGAATGACAAACTCTTTCGGCCATAAATAATGTTGCCAAGTCTCTAAAGTTCTTTTCAATGCATACAATTCCTTGTCATGAGTTGAATGGTTCAAACATGCACCACTTAGTTTGTCACTAAAATATACAATAGGCCTAGAATCTTGCATGAACACAGCACCAATACCAATTCTAGATGGATCACATTCAATCTCAAACACTTTTTGAAATCGGAAGTACAAGAAGAGGGGTGTTTGTTAATCTATTTTTCAAGGTATTGAAAACCACCTCTTGGGATTCACCCCACTTAATAATTACATTCTTTCTTACCAAATCATTCAATGGGGCAGCAATGGTTGAGAAGTCTTTCACAAACCTCCTATAGAAGCTAGCAAGTCCATAGAAACTTCTCACCTCATTGGCATTCTTCGGTGTAGGCCACTCACGTATCGCGTTAACTTTCTCCTCATCTACACGTAAGCCATTAGAACCTACAAGAAAGCCAAGAAACATAATAGTATCTAAGCAGAAAGTATACTTATCTAAATTTGCAAAGAGTCTATTTTCCCTCAAAATCACAAACACTTCATGCAAATGTATCATATGCTCATCTAGGCTCTTAGAATACACAAGAATGTCATCAAAAGAAACAACAACAAACTTGCCAATGAAAGGATGAAAGACATAATTCATAAGACTCATAAAGGTACTAGGAGAATTGGTTAACCCAGAGGGCATAACCATCCATTCATGCAAACCAAATTTAGTCTTAAATGCAGTTTTCCACTCATCTTCCTTTTTCATCCTAATATGATGATACCCACTCCTAAGATCTATTTTGGAAAATAAACATGCACCATGCAATTCATCTAACATATCATCTAAATGAGGAATGTGATATCGATACTTAACTGTGATTTTATTGATGGTGCGGCAGTCCACGCACATTCTCCACTTGTCGTCCTTCTTGGGCACAAGTATGACCAAAACAGCACAAGGACTTAGGCTCTCTCTCACAAAGCCTTTCTTCATCAATTCCTTAACTTGCCTTTGTATCTCCTTGGTTTCTTTTGAATTCAACCTATATGCAAGCCTATTCGGAAGTGCAGCACCGGAGATGAAATCAATCCTATGCTCAATACTATTTAATGGTGGCAAACCATTAGGTATCTCTTCTAGGAACAAATCACCAAATTCCTACAACAAAGCTAACACACTAGAGGGCAAAGAGTTACCCAGATAATTCATAGTCAAATACACATCCTTATACAAAAGAATCAACGAATTTTCATCAAACAGAGCTTTCTTGATCTTACTTCTTCCACAAAACAAGCTCACTTTCTTCTCTTCACTCTTTTCTCTCTTCACTTCATCACTCAATTCTTTTCTGTCTTTTTCACATTTCTCTCTGTTTTTCTCTCTATTTTCTTTTTCCCTCATCTTACACTCTTGAGTGATTCTTTTCTGATCTTCAAATGCTTCCAATGGATGAATAGGTGTTAGTACAATGGTTTTATTATTGAATGGGAAATAATATCTATTGCTATAACCATCATACCTAACTCGTCTATCAAATTTCCATGGTTTACCTAACAATAAGTGTCCAGCATACATAGGTGCCACTTCACACAAAACCTCATCATGAAAATTACCTATGGAAAATGCTATAACTTCTTGTATAGTGACTTTAACATCCCCACTATCACTAAACCATAACAAATTATAAGGCTTAAGCTCCTTTTGAACTCCTTGCATTGCCTTGGCCTAAACATGATTAGCATTTGGAAGGGATGAGATTCATGGAATCTCAGTAGTTACCACCAATCAAGCAAACATATCATCACATATTGCAAACACATATCATCAAATCATCATTCAAACATTTAAAATCATTCATGCTTAAACATTTTATAGAAAATTGGGCAAGTTTCCCCTTGGGTTTTGGACATTCCGGGGTCTCAAAACCCCTCAAACAACTCAGCCAATAACATCAAATCATCACAAATCAACATTACAAACAATCGGCAACTCATCAAATCATTGCAAACTATATGATAATACAATGTAAGATTAGGTTGGTGAACTACCTTGTAGCTTTCTAATGCTTTCCAAACTTTGTAAACTCTTCCTTTGTCCTTCCAACACTTAGAATCCTATATCATCACAAAATGAGGCCATTAGCTACTGATTACATAACTCCCTTCACAAAGTCTCACATTGAAACCTTAAATTTCCAACTTGATTTCTACTTGGCTTTTCTTGTACAACATACTTGTTCTTACATAATTTGGACTCAAGGGATCCATTTTTGGGGTCAAAATCATGAGATTCCCTTTCCTTTTCAAACCCTAAATAGGAGAGAAATTTTCAAAAATGTAGAAAAATAACTACTTGATTAATTTGCAATCCAATGGTATATCCTTAATCCTTGAAGCCAATACATCACTTTTCATGAATTAATTTCTTCATGGCTTCATTTTCTCTCTCTACTCTCTCTCTAAGCAGAAAATTTCAATGAGAAAATGGAGAGAAATACTTCATGAAACATCATAATACTCAAGTATGTACTAGAGGATAACCATAGAAATCTACCTTGAGAGTTTTAGGTCCAAACAAGTCCTCTAGCTTGGTCTTCTTTTTCACTTCTTTTCCTACGCCTTCTTCTCTCTTTTCTTCACTGGTTCAACATGTTTGAGATGTGGGGAAGATGAAGTGTTATATTTTTAAATGATAATTATGTCATATAATTAGTAGTTAACTTTTCTATCTACTTTTATTTACTTTTTCTTTTAAAAAGCTTTTTGAAAAATTCCACATGTATCCAAAAATTGATTCAGACGTAACTCACATCATTTTTTGAGCAAAAATTACTTTAATAATTTTTATGGGCCAAAATACTTTTTACCTATTAAATTTACCCATACCAATTAAGTATTTTTGCTAAAAGTGTCACTAAATTGGTATAAGATTATCCAACACTTACTTTTGGTCCAAAATATTATTTTGTTCCAAAATATATTTGAGCAAGGCCTAATTAGTATCCCTGAATCAGTATTTCCTTTTCCTGCAGTCTAAACTGACTTTTATCGGGTAAAATATTAATATTAAACCCTAATTACCGAATAAATATTATTTTGATTTTAATAAATTGGTTGCTATATTCCATTGGGCTTAGCTCATTGAGAGCTTCATTTTGACTATAATTTTTCATATTTACAAAAATACCCTGGACTAGGGTAATTTATAATTTTTAAAACTTTTAGGTCATTAGCTGTAATTTTCTCCAAACTTCTTTTCATTTCCTCTCCACATGAATTTCTTCATTCAGGGACTAAATTATAAAAATTCTTGATTCTTAGGATCAAAATATAATTTTTTATTTTTCTATTTAATAAGAAAAAATGACTTTTTTACCCTTCTTTATACTTAACAATATTTTTCCTTTTTTTCCAATTCTTTATGCATTTTACTATGTCAACTTTTCCATTTTTGAGCCTTAAATGCATTATTCACATTTTACTTTTAATTTGAGAAATGATCATTTTGCCCTTAAGCAGGGTAAAAATGTAATTATCCATTCTTTTGGGCACTTTCTTGTAATTTTGTCCAAAGACTAATTTTTTATTATTTATTTTTCACTGTTCACATTAACTTTCAAATTAGTCTATCTCTCAATCTAAACCTCTCAGGTATGCAACACTTACACCATTGCACTCAGCTCGGAGCGGGCTTTTATTCAAGTGGTATATTGTATATTTTCTGTAGTAAGTTTTGAAATTAATTTCTACTAAGAACCTTATGAAAAATTAATTTCAATTAAGGACCAAACATAAATTTTTCTGAAAATTATATGAGAAATTAATTCCATCTAAAGTTCGATTATATACAGCCTTTTCGTCTCACTTCGTTTATCTTCTTTTATTCATTTTATAACATCTTATAAAAATAAGGATATTACAGTTTTGCCTTTAGGAGTAGAGGGCTGCACCTTCATCTTTGTCTCCTGCTTTGGCTTGGTCTCTGCCTGTTGGGAATTTCAGCACACATGCAGCGAAAAACTATCAAGAAATTCCCTCCCATGGATCCGACATAGTTACAGACGAATTTCTTCAGTTTTCTCAAATTTTGTTTTGCTTGAAATTCGAATTTTGAGAACCCAAAGTTCGTCTGTTGTAAAGAAGCATCTTTCAGACTTATATGAAAATTCGAATGTTGCAACTTCAAAATTCGTCTGTCAGAGAGCATTTTTCAAACTGAATTTCGTTTTGATTTCAGATGCACTTTATCATAGTTTCAGACGAATTTCTTTGATTTTTACAAACTTCATTTTACTTGAAATTCGAATTTTGAAAGTGTGAAGTTCGTCTGTTACAAAAGGCCTCTTTTCAGACTAGATGAAAATTCGAATTTTGAACCACCAAAATTCGTCTGACAGAGAGCAGTCTCTTCAGACTTATTCAGTTTTAGCTTGAAATTCGAATTTCCAAAGGCAAAGTTCGAATTTCTAACTTGACAGTTCAGTTTAAACTTTCAACCTTCGTCTGTTTGAAGGTATTTTTCAAATGTTCAAAGATTTAACATAAAATCAAAGTTTGAAAACATCTTTTCTTCAAATCAAAATCTTTTACCCAATTATATCAAAAACTAAAGATCCTACAAAAGATCTAACAACATATACTCAGATAATCTTCACTTGAACCAGCTTTGTTCTTCTTTGATATCTTCAATCCAAGCTCTTGGGTGTTGGTTTTAACATCATCAAAACTCTTGATTCAACATTCTCCCCCTTTTTGATGATGACAAAACAACTTACAAACTGGATTAGTACTTGGGTTTGCTTTTACAAGCTCCCCCTCAACATATGCATAAGATATCAACAGAATTAAGGCACAAAACTTTGCAACAAGGAATTTATCCATTTAAACAAAAGTTACTTATACAGAGCTAAATAAGGCAAAGTTCAAACAACAGAGACAGTCCAATCAACAAATTCCAAACAACAAAACTAATACAAAGTACAACAAGAAATTTCAATCAATTCTTCTTTGTCTTGATCTTCTTGCTGTAGGATTTCCTTTTTCCTTTTCCAGATTGCTCAGCAGCAGTCTTTCCAGTTTGCCCAGTCTTTCCAGTTTGCCCAGACTTCTCCCCCTTTTTGGCATCATCAGGAAGGCCAACAAAGTCAGCCGGAGGAGGGATCTGAGAGACAGGAATAGCACGAAGGGGCACAGGAGCAAAAGGAATTTCAGTTGGGGGATCAGTGCTTGGTTCCTCGTCAGAGACTTCCAGCAGCTCCTGCATTGCCTGTCTGGAAAGAGCTAGTTGAGCCCTTTGTTCTTCTGATAGCCCATAAGCAGCAAGAGAAGAGGAGGCTGGTTTAGCAGGAGGAAACATTTCTTCCAGCCTTTTCCTCTGAGCTTCCAGTAAAGCATTGTGAGCAATGGCAACATAGTCAGCAACAGGTACAATGCTTCTTTCTTCAGTGCTCACATCTTCTTGCATGGAGGAGCTTGAAATGGCTGCCACCAGTTTTTCAACTTGCTCAGATTCTTGAGTGGACAGAATTGATTCCTGAGCAACTTCTTGCATGGGCTCATGAGGACTTGTCTACTGAAGTCCTTCTTCTTCTTCCAATCCATAGTCCAAGGGTGGACCAGGACTTGGTGTTCTCATTGCACCAGCACCATCATGGTCAGAGGAGGCAAACTCGAAGGGGCTTGGAGGCTCAGGAGTTGGAGATAGAGTAGGCTCAGGGACACCAGGCTGAGGTGGAGCTGAAGTGGTAGGAATAGCATTCCTTATATCTTCATAAGCATCAGCCACCACCTTCATGTTCACAGCCAACTGATGGATCTGATCTTGTAGATGAGCAAATTTGGCATTTTGCTCATCTCTTATGCTGAGAATGAGTGTTGACAGACTGTCAAACAACTCAGTGACCTTTGTTGGCTTGGCCCGTGAGGAGGGAGTGGAAGGAGGGTGAGTAGGCCTGGAGGGAGATGGGATTGGCTGAGAAGGCTGAGGTACAGATTTTCCAGGGGCCTCGAAAGTTCCTTCTTGTTGGAGGGATGCATCAGTAACAAAGAACAAGTCTTTAGATTTCCCTGCTCCCTTTCCAACCTATCGTCCTTCATCTCTTTCAATGCCCATCCTTTGCAGTTCCTCCTCTTTGAATGCCTCAGAAGTTTCCCTTTCCCCTTTTCAATGTGTTGAATTCTAGCATGCTGCAGGATTCTTGAAATAATTGCGGCATAGGGGAGTGTGAAATCCTTCCTCTGATCCCTTGCCTTTATCATTCTCTGGAGAATGATATGACCCATGTTAATCAGCTTTCCCCGTATGATAGCAGTCATCACATGAGCCTCTGCCCTTGTTATCAAATTGAAGCTGCCACCCTTGTTGAATATGATTCTGGACACTATATAGTGCAGGATCCTGACTTGTACACTTAGGTCTGTGGGCTTCAATAGATTTATTGTTGGCCTGTTCTCCCTTCTCCTGAATAAGGTGTCCAAGATGGTGCTCTCTTTGTAGTTCAGAAAGGATCCACCTTCTTCATCAGCTGTGCTTGCCTCATCCATATAACCAGAGGCTGTGATGTCAATTTTCAGCCCATCTTGTCCTGGGATTTCTAGCACTTCATTGATTGTTTCATCAGCAAGCCAGATGGTCCTTGATCTCAAAGTGACCTCCCATTTCTTTTTCTTGCTGTTATATTGAAGAGAGGCATACCAAGTCTTCACTACTTCATCATCATATTTTTCAGCAATTTCCAACAGATTTTTGTATCTTATCAACCATAATGCAGCATCAAAGTTGTTGGATATAAAAAATTGCTCCATATTTACACAGTGAGGCTTGATTACCTTTTTGCTGGAAAACTTGGCAGAAAACTCTTCTTGAATCTCAGGAATGCTCCAAAGTGGCAGTGTAGTAAGCTCAAATTCTCCAGATTGTGTAGAAGAGGAGGAAGCCACAGTGGCAGTATCAGCCGAAGGGACCGCAGTTTTTGATGAGGAAGGTCCAGTTTTCTGTGAATCTGCCTTGGATGATGATTTCTAGCGTTTGGAAGGGGTAGCTTTACTGGGTTTGGCCTTTCTCTTGGATTTCTATCCTTCTTTTGTAGCATATTGAGATTTGACCGTTCTTTTTGGCCGAGTTCCAGCTTGTCCTGCTCCAGGGATCTTTACTCTCGCCATTTTTCAGTGGAATGATGCAGAATGAGGTTAAGGAAAGGTTTATGGGATGCAAATGGATGTTTAAATGGTGAAGAATGACGGTTTTTGGACAGGAGTTAAGAGGATTAATGAGAGAATCAGAACAAATTTAGAGAGGTTACAAATAGGGTTGCGTCTGTTCTGAGGAAAACCGTTGCATTTAACGTGTGTAACCGTCTAACAGACGAACTTTGAGGGGTCAAAATTCGAACTTCGGTTAGTTACAAGTTAAACCGTTCAGCAAAGCTTACTGACAGACGAATTTTCATTCTGAAAGTTCGTCTGACAGTGGCTTGGAACAAGCAATACAAGCACAACAGATGAATTTTGTTCCACCAAAGTTCGAATGTTGAAAAGAAAAAGGCAGGCAACAATCAAACCATCAATCAACAGACGAATTAAACATGCAGAACTGTATCTTTCAATAATTCAACATGAAGGACATGATTCATCAAACGAATTTTGAACTGAAAATTCGAATTTTTCAACTTTTGTAAAGATTGTCCATTATTCGTATGTTAAGAAGTAATAATTTGTGTAGCAGTGATGGACAAGCATAACTTTGAAATTTCTGATTTTGAAAATTCGAACTTTCAAGTTTCAACAGATGAATTTCGAGGCATTACTGAGAACTGTTCCAAGGCATAACAGGCTGAAGTTCGTCTGTTGGTCAACTAAAATTCGAATGTTGATCATGTTGATCAGTTCAAAAACTCATTTTATCAATGAAATTCTTCTAGCAATCAAACAACATACAAATTTCAACCTTAAAACTTACAGAATGAATTCATAACTTACAATAATTGTCATTCTCTTCACTTTCTGGTTGATTCAATCTGGAGTTTTCCAAACTTTTAAACCTTTTAGTCATTGATTTTTACAAGGAGCACCTGTACCTAAAATTAAACATACTCCGATACTCAAGTTAGAATTGATTCTAATATTGAAAATTCTAAAGACAGAATTGCACAGAAATATCTTACAGTTCATTGGGGTCTACCATTCCCAATTCTCTCCTTATTTTACAAAGCCTGTCTTCTGGCAGAGGTTTTGTGAGTATATCAGCAACTTGATCCTCTGTTGGGATGTACTCCAATCTGACTTCTCCTTTCAGATGATCTCTTATGAAGTGGTGCCTAACTTCAATATGTTTCGTCCTTGAATGCATGATAGGATTCTTGGTGATATTTATAGCACTTTGGTTGTCACACATGATTGGTATCTCTTTTATTTTAACTTCAAGATGTTCAAGTTGCTGTTTCATCCAGATGACTTGGGCACAACAGCTTCCAGCTGCAACATACTCAGCTTCTGTAGTAAATAAGGCCACACTGTTTTGCTTTTTGCTGAACCATGAAACTAGGGATCCTTCAAGGAACTGACAAGTTCCACTTGTGCTTTTTCTGTCAGTTTTAGATCCTACAAAATCAGCATCAGTGTATCCTTTGAGGTCTTCTCCATTGCCTTTTGGATACCAAAGACCCATCTGTGATGTTTCAATAAGATATCTAAAAATTCTTTTCACAGCTGTTGCATGGGATTCTTTGGGGCATGATTGGAACCTTGCACACATGCAGACACTGAACATAATGTCAGGTCTGCTGGCAGTTAAGTACAGCAGGGATCCAATCATTCTCCTATACTGAGTAATGTCAAACATCTTCCCATTCTCATCCATGTCTAGTTTGGTTGCAGTAGCCATAGGTGTTCCCATTGGCTTGGCATTCTCCATTCCAAACTTCTTTAGCAGTTCCTTTAGATACTTGGATTGACTGAGAAAGATACCATCATCAAGCTGTTTGATTTGCAATCCAAGGAAGAAGTTAAGTTCACCCATCATGGACATCTCGAATTCTCCCTGCATTAACTTAGAAAATTTCTTGCAAAGAGTTTCATTAGTAGCACCGAAAATAATATCATCAACATAGATTTGAACAATCAGTAAATCTTTATTTTCTTTCTTAGTGAATAAAGTTGTGTCAACTTTGCCTCTATTAAACCCTTTTTCAGTTAGAAAATTGCTCAGTCTCTCATACCATGCTCTAGGGGCTTGTTTTAAACCATAAAGAGCCTTCTTCAGTTTATAAACATGGTTTGGTTTAGTATAATCTTCAAAACCTGGAGGTTGATCTACATAAACCTCTTCCATGATATATCCATTTAAAAAGGCACTCTTTACATCCATTTGATACAGTAGAATGTTTTTCATGCATGCGTATGCTAGTAGTATTCTTATAGCCTCTAGTCTAGCTACTGGTGCAAAGGTTTCTTCAAAATCAATACCTTCTTCCTGATTATACCCTTTAGCAACCAGTCTAGCCTTATTTCTGATTATTGTTCCAGATTCATCCAGTTTATTTCTGAAAACCCATTTGGTACCAATAACAGGATGATTTTTGGGCCTGGGCACTAAATCCCAAACATGATTTCTTTCAAACTGATTTAGTTCATCTTGCATAGCTAAAATCCAGTAGTCATCAGTTAAAGCTTCTTCAGCACATTTAGGTTCAATTTGAGAAATGAAAGCGCAGTTGAGCATTTGATCCCTTAACTATTTTGTGGTTTTGACTCTCTCTTGAATATTCCCTATTACTTGATCAACAGGATGATTCCTTTGATATCTCCAAGCTCTAGGGAGTTCTTGAGATATTTCTTCATTAATTTCTTCATCAAACTCTTGCTCCTTGATATCTTCTTCTGTGTTAACAGATTCAGATATCTTTGGAGGTTCAGTTTTACTTTTATCAGAAATACCCAGTTTTTCAAAGTCAAAAGCAAGATCATCCTTATTGGTAACATGTTTTGAAACAGTTTCATTTTCAATGAAAACCACATGCACAGATTCTTCTACCACATTTGATCTTTTATTATAAACTCTATATGCCTTACTCCTACTTGAATAGCCCAAAAATATACCTTCATCGGATTTGGCATCAAACTTACCCAGATTTTCTTTCCCGTTGTTGTGAATGAAGCATTTGCACCCGAGCACATGGAGGTGTGATATATTTGGCTTTCTTCCCTTGTACAGCTCATAAGGAGTCTTCCCAAGGATTGGTCTGATGTAGGCTCTGTTTATGATGTAACTTGCTGTATTCACTGCATCAGCCCAGAACACTTGAGAAAGTTCCTTCTCATTCAGCATAGCTCTAGCCATTTCTTCAATAGTTCTGTTCTTCCTTTCCACCACTCCATTTTGTTGAGGTGTTCTTGGTGCTGAGAAGTTGTGGTCAATCCCATGCTCATTGCAGTACTCCAGGAAGTATGCATTTTCAAATTCTCCTCCATGGTCTGACCTGATAGACACAATAGAAATACCTTTCTCATTTTGCACTTTCTTAGCTAAGGTTATAAATGCATCAAAGGTATCACTTTTAGAGGAAAGAAACAATGTCCAAGTGAATATAGAGTAATCATCTACAATTACAAGCACATACAGATTACCACCAAGACTTTTCACCCTGGATGGTTCAATTAAGTCCATATGCAACAATTCAAGTGGTCTTGTTGTGGTAATTACATTCTTAGATTTGATGGATGATTTAGTTTATTTTCCTCTTAGGCATGCATCACATTCTTTATCCTTTTCAAAAGATATTTTAGGAAGACCAGTTACTAGCTCATTTTTAATCAGTTTAGACAATTTATTCATGTTAACATGAGCTAATCTCCTATGCCATAGCCAACTATCATTATCCTGACTAATTAAACATACAGAGTCCAAGGGAGGAAGTTCATCAAGGTCAATAGTATAACAGTTACCATCCCTTTAAGCTTTGAGGATTACTTTACTTTTTGTGATGACCAGGCAAAACTTTGAGTCAAACAGCACCCAGTTTTCTTTGTCACAAGTCTGACTCACGCTTAGTAAGTTGTGGTTGAGGCCAATCACAAACAGCACCTCTTCAATGGATGTTTCTAGATTTTTGCCCACAATTCCAATACCAATGATTTTGCCATATTGGTCACCTCCAAAGGTCACCTTTCCTCCTCTCTTGTCTCTAAGGGTGATGAACTTTTCCTTATCACCAGTCATGTGGCTTGAGCAGGCACTATCTATATACCATTTGTTGCTTTTCTTAGCTTTGAGACAGACCTGCAAAACAAAGTTTATGTTTTCCTTTTAGGTACCCAAATTTGCTTGGGTCCTTTTCGGTCAGTAAGTAATTCCGTAGATGCTGATGCAACTTTGGGAACCCATTCAGCTTTCCTGCCAAGTCCATTTTTCTTCAGTGCAAAAGAACTGGAAATATGTCCCTTTTTGTTACAGAAATGACAAGTAATGAATGGACTGCTAGATTGAGTGGCAGGAAGAAAATAATGCAGATAATACTTTTGTTTAGCATGCCTTGGTTGATCATATGTTTCAATGTGAGGTGACGCATCATTTTTCTTTTTATTATTCTCAGCATGCACAAAATGTCTCATATACGCATTCTGATTTTTCTTCCTAATCTTTTCCTTGACAGCACATGGATCATAGCCAAGACCAGCTTTTCCTTGTGATATTCTTTGGCTCCCCATCAAGGCAAACAGCATATCTTTACCTCTAGTGAGCCTAGACAAGCTTTTAACTAAATAATCATTAGTTTGCTTAAGTTCAGTGCATGAGGTGCAGCAAACAGATTCAGTAAGAGGTAAAGAGGCAATTTCAGAAACTATGGTTTGAGATTCCAGCTTATTTATCTTTTTCTTTTCCAATTTCAATTCTTTGGCAACTCTAATGAATTCATCATGAAGCTCATGAAATGCATCAAGTAACTCAGAATATGAAGGTTCAGATTCATGTACCTCTTCTTCCTGATCACTGCTGCATGAGGGTGTGGCTTCTTCAGAGGCAAGTGCCATCAGACAAATGTTGGCAATCTCATCCTCATCTTCTTCTTCCTCATCAGAGCTGTTGCCCCATATAGATGAAATGTAGGCTTTCTTCTTCTTCCCTTTGTCAGCAACTTTCTTCTCTTTTTCTTGCTTCTTGAGGAACTGGGGGCAGTCCCACTTTATATGTCCCTGCTTCTTGCACTCATAGCAAGTTACAGGTTCTTTTGTTTCTTTCTTGCTTTCTCCAGCAACTCCTTTCTTGAAGAATTTCCTGTTCTTCTTCTTGTTGTAGAATCTTCCAAATTTTCTGACCATCATAGCCAGAGTTTCTTCATCTAGCTCATCTCCTTCGTCAGATTCTTCTTCCTTTTCATCAGCGGCTTTGAGGGCAAGGCCTTTCTTCTTTCTGTCCAGCCCAGCTTCCTTGAGAGCTTTGATTTTTCCTTCATACTCCTTAAGGCTACCAAAGAGAGTTGTGACAGAGGCCATTGATTCTCCTCTGGCTTCCTCTATTGCTGTCACCTTGGGCTGCCATTCCAGAGGGAGAGCTCTGAGTATCTTTCTTACTTTCTCAGATTGATTGTATTCCTTTCCCAGGCTCTTCAGCTGATTCACAATGAGAGTAAACCTCTTTTGGAGCTCCTTTACAGTTTCTCCTTCAGCCATTCTGAAGCTTTCATACTCTCCAATGCACGTGTTCAGTCTGTTCTCCCTGACTCCAGATGTTCTCTCATGTGCAATCTGCAGAGTATCCCACATTCCTTTTGCAGTGGTGCATTGCGAGACTCTGTAGAATTCATCCTGGTTCAGGGCACTGACTAAACAATGCTTTGCTTTGAAATTCAGTAGGACTCTCCTTCTGTCTTCATCATTCCACTCTGCTTCCAGCTTCTCTTTGTGTCTTCCATCTTCAGTTGGAGTCATTGGGATGAAATCTCCTTTCTCAATGACTGACCAGATGTCAAGATCAATTGATTGTAGGTAGATCTGCATCCTCATCTTCCAGTATCCATAATGCTCTCCACTGAAGCCTGGTGGTCTGTTAGTGTTATTTCCTTCAGGAAGTATACTCTCTCCAAAGCCAGCCATCTTTGTTCCCGGACTGTAAAATACTTTGAGTGGGAATCCGGGCTTTGATACCACTTGTTAGCAGGGCTGACTTCACAAGAGGGGGGGTGAATTGGGAAGTTTGAAATTTTTCTGCACAAAGTGAAGTAAGTGAAGATATCACAGTATAATGAAAACAATGCGTAAAACAGAGCAAGGTGAAAAGTAAAGGTAAGGAGAAGAGAAGTCAGTGATTTATCCTGGTTCGGTCTATTCACTTGACCTACATCCAGTCCCCAAGACACCTCTTGAAATTTATCCACTATACAGCAAGAATTTCAGTGGGCTTCTTGCTAAAGCCGCAGTACATGAGTATACTCTGTTTCTGGAGCTCTCTCAAACACTCTAAGCACTTTCACAATGTGCTTCCCAATCCCCTTGTGAATACCCCTCACAAGTAAATCTATCTCCCAGATGAAGAATAGATTGATTACAATGAAATAACTCTCTTGTAAGGAGTGAATATGAAAGTTTAAGCACAAGTTTAGAAGTTAAGAGGGTAAAAGCTTTTGAGAAGAAGATTCAGCAGAAATTCGGTATATACAAGTTTGATTCGTTACCCACAACTTCAAATGATGTTGTATTTATAGATTTAGGTCTCATATATCCGTTAGAGACTAAATCTATCCGTTGGGGAAGTTATTCAACGGTTACTCTGAAAAGCTATCTGTTTACCAACCGCATTTAATGTTTCTGACATACTGAAATCCAAATTTTGGTTGGCCAATAGATGAATTTCGAAGGAACCGAAGATTAAAGCTTCCAACGTTACAGCACGAAGTTTGTCTATTCATGAAGTGAAATTCGAATTTTGAAACTTACAAAACATTTTCACAAAGTGACATACGAATTTTTAAGAAGAAAGTTTTTCGGTTAAGTGTGAACAGTGTTTTCAATTTTCTACAGTGCCTTCAAAATTTGAATTTTGGATCCCCAAAATTCGAATGTCCATTGAACGTTTAAAGGGACACAGTAGGTTACTTTCTTCAAAATTCGAGTTTTAAAAGGGTGAAATTCGTCTATCAGAGAAACTCTTTTCAGACCAATTTCATCATTCGAATGTTGCAAGTTCTTATCATTCGTATGTCAATGTTTCATTTCAATAGACTCAAGAACTTAGCTTCTGAAATTCGAATTTCAATGTTAAAAGTTTGTCTATCAGAGAGCAGTAAATCACTCTTGATTTTAGGTGAACTTTAACATAGTTTCAGACGAATTTCTTCCATTTTCTCAAGTTTTGTTTTGTTTGAAATTCGAATTTTGAAGACTCAAAGTTCGTCTGTTGTAAAGAAGCATCTTTCAGACTTATATGAAAATTCGAATGTTGGAAGTTCAAAATTCGTCTGTCAGAGAGCATTTATCAAACTCAATTTCAATTTCTTTGGTTTTTACAAACTTCATTTTACTTGAAATTCGAATTTTGAAAGTGTGAAGTTTGTCTGTTAACAAAAGGCCTCTTTTCAGACTAGATGAAAATTCGAATTTTGAACAACCAAAATTCGTCTGACAGAGGGCCATCGGTTCAGACTTGTTCAGTTTTAGCTCAAAATTCGAATTTCCAAAGGTAAAGTTCGAATTTCCAACTTGACAGTTTAGCTTAAACTTTCAACCATCGTCTGTTTGTGGGTGTTTTTCAAATATTTGAAGATTTAACATAAAATCAAAGTTTGAAAACTTCTTTTCTTCAAATCAAAATCTTTTACCCAGTCATGACAAAATCAAAGGATCCTATAAAAGATCTAACAGCAAGTACTCAGATAATCTTCACTTGAAACAGCTTTGCTCTCCTTTGATATCTTTAATCCAAGCTCTTGAATGTTGGTTTGGAATCATCAAAACTCTTGTTTCAACAGAAACATCATCCTCATTTTACTTGACTATCACTTTCTCGATCTCCAAGCAGACTATTAGAACAAATGGATTCTCTTCCATTTGAGCACGTGATGAAACACCCAAACAGAACTCGTCCAATTGAACCTCCAATGACTAGGAATGAACCATAGATCGTGTTAGAATCAAATAGAACACATGAAACAGTAAAAAAACACAAGATAGATGAACACGTTATATATGAGATATGCTTATGACTTGATTCATGCAGGTATCTCATGACGGGTTGATCCAGCACCTATTCCCTAGGAGCTTATGATTTTGATTTGTATCTTCATACATAATTAGCACATAATTATCATACTTGTCTTATTTCATCATTGTTCCCACAAAGATGATTGACTAGGGACATTTAAGATAAAATGATTTATCCAAGGATATTACTATAAAGAAAAACATGCAAACAATATAACAATGTAAGAAAAAACACCTTTTTTTCATAATGAAGTACAATGTTCATAATACAATGATTGGCCTAGGGTACAATCTCCAAAACTCCCTTAGGCTTAAAAGGGAATCTTGCCTCCTTGCCTGAGCCTCTAAAGGCCTTCAACTTTTGCTTGGCTTTCAAGTTCTTTTCCACTTTGATGGCCTTATGCAATGACTCCTCCATATCGAGGTAGTTTTGCATCTTAACCTTAGCAGCAATCTCTGGATTCAATCCTCCAAGGAACATTGCCATTGTTTACTTAGGATCTTCTTCCACTTTTGCCTTAATCATGACAATCTCCATTTCTTGATGATAATCTTCAACACTCATAAATTTTTGTTTCAGTTTGTGGAGCTTTGTATGAGCATCCCTGAAATAATGATTAGGGACATGTCTCTTTCTCATGATGGCCTTCATTTCATTCCAAGTCTGAACTAGACCTTCACCTGTACGTTTTCTGGTGGTAAGCAATTTGTCCTACCAAATGCTTGAATAATCTGTAAATTCCACCGCAGCAAATTTCATTTTGCTCTCCTCTAAATAAGAATGACACTCAAAGATGTGCTCCACTCTTCTTTCCCATTCAAGATATGTATCGGGATCGACTTTTCCTTGAAAGGAAGGGATTTTCATCTTTATGTTGTTGAATCATGTATTTTGATGATTCCAAACCAACCTTCAAGAGCTTGGAATAAAGATATCAAATGTGCACAAAAGGTTTCAAGTGAAGGAATTCTGGAGAAATCAGTGCAAGAATAGATGTAGAATGTTTAGTAATGTTTTAATTTGAGTAAAAGACTTTGATTTGGTGAAAAGATGTTTTAAAACCTTGATTCTATGTTAATTCATGGAATATTTGAAAAACACCCACCAACAGACGAAGTTTGAAAGGTTTCTACTCATCTGTTATTTTGAAAATTCGAACTTTGGTTTTGGAAATTCGAATTTCGCATTGAAAATGAACAAGTATGAGAAGAGGCTTCTCTGACAGACGAATTTTGACTTGAGAAATTTGAATTTTGATATGTGTCTGAAAAGAGCTTCTCTGACAAACGAATTTTGGTTTTTGAAAATTTGAATTTCAGATAAAATACAACTTATGAAAATTGAAAAATTCGTCTGAGAATATGTCAAAGTTCATCTAAAACCAAGTTTAGAAAGAGCCTCAAAATTGCTCACTGACAGACAAACTTTGAACATGAAAATTCAAATTTCAGAAACAAAGCTTGTGAGTCTGTTATAATGATATGTTGACATACGAATGACAGTATTCAGAAATTTGAACTTTAAAGTAAGTCTGAAAAGAGGTCTCTCTGACAGACGAACTTTTCCCTTT
This sequence comes from Adenanthera pavonina, assembly GCA_026686845.1. Classification (NCBI taxonomy): domain Eukaryota; kingdom Viridiplantae; phylum Streptophyta; class Magnoliopsida; order Fabales; family Fabaceae; genus Adenanthera; species Adenanthera pavonina. The sequence continues at coordinate 738,820 of JAIVEN010000040.1, forward strand.
GAAAATTTGATTTCGAATTGATGAACTATTGTGCCTCATTGAACTAGTTTCTGACAGATGAATTTTGGGGTTCCAAAATTAGAATTTTGAAGGCACTGTAGCAAAATAAAATTATTATTCACACTTAACAAAAAGAGACTTTCAATATGAAAATTTGTATGTTCCAACATAGAATCATTTTCTAAAGATGAAAATTCTAATTTTGCTTCATGACAGACGAACTTCGGGAGTTCAACGTTAAAGGCTGTAACTTTCGGTTTCTGCGAAATTCATCTGTTGACCAACTGAAATTCAAACTTTGAGTGTCAGAAGCATTAAATACGGTTGGTAAACGAATAGTTTCTCAGATTAACCGTTGGGTAACGTCTTTAACGGCTAGATTTTGTCTCTAACGTATAGTTAAGGCAGAAATCTATAGATAGAACTTCATTTGAAGATGTGAAAAACAATTTTAACTTTGTATATACTGAAACTCTATCAATTCATCTACTCAAAGTCTCTTACTCTCACATACTTCAATATTTGTACTCCAACTTTCATATACACTCTGATTAAGAGAGTTTATTCATTGTAAACAATCTTATCTTCATCTGGAAGAAAGATTTTCTTGTGAGGGGATATCACAAGGGATTGGGGAAGCACTAAGTGAGAGTGCAAAGAGTGAAAGTGTGAGCTCTAGAAACAGAGCATCAACTTTGTACTGAGGCATTTGCAAGAAGCCCACTGAATTCTTGCAAAATAGTGGAAAATCTCAAGTGGTGACTTGGGGATTGGACATAGGTAAAGTTGAGAGACTGAACTAGGATAAATATCTGAGTCTTCTCTTCCCTACTACTACTTTTACTATTTATTCATTTATACTTTTTTTTGCCATCACCCTTTGCTTTCTTCACCTTCTCGACATTTTGTAGAAAAGTATTTAATCTTCCCAATTCACCCCCCGTCTTGGGAAGCCAGCTTATCTAGCATATGTTACCAAGAGGATCCTTCTTATCAAATAATGCTTGTCTAGTCCTTCTTGATTGAGATACTTCTTCTTCACTAGATTCATTTTCATCTTCACTCACCATATTTCTATTTTGGCCTCTTTTGGAATTGGAAGATGATTCCATGCCGTCTAATCTTGCATTTAACCTCTTAAATTGCTCATGGGTAGATTTGATGAACAACTTAAGATCAACTTCACCTTCATCACTAGACATGATTTCTACTTGAAATTGCTAGTGCAAACAAAGGAAAAGAAAGTAATAGAACCTCACACACTCTTCTCACGTGTTTACACTCAAGAATAATATGCAATTTCACTCGTGTTTCACACACAAAATGTGGCTTTTTCTATAATGTAAATCACTCTTGCCTTTTTTTTGCTTCCTTGCTCTCTTTAGTGTTATTCATTCAACTCCAGGAAATCAAAAGGGAGAGAATTGTAAAAATCAGTGGTGACACAAAGCTAAAGTCCAAAATTCAAGTTTCAAAAAATCAAATTTGGGACAAAAAATCAACTAAAATTCATGCATAAAATGAGACTAAAAGAGATGGAATAATTGCAGTACAAATTAGGAAAAAATTTAACAAATATGAATGAATGATTTTAGTGAAGTGGCGTGAAAAACAAGAAAGAAAGAAAAAGGATAGAAATCTAGATAGCCAATAAACAAAGCAAGAAAATCACAATAACCAATTTAGGAAATTAAGAAAGAAGAGAAAAGGAAGGTAGAAACAATAAAGGAAAAAGTAAACAAGTTATAGCACAATGATAAATTAGAAAACAAAATAATGAAATAAGATTAGGAAAGTAGCAATCCACACAAGAGTTTGAAACTTGCCAATCAAGTTTGTTGAATTTAGTAATTTCCAATGTGACTTGAAGAACAAAAGAACCAACTTTTTTTTCCAACTTGCAATCCACTTAATAAATTAGGAAACTATATGGAATTAGGAAAGCAAGCAATCAATCAAGAAAGATTCTATCTTGACCATCAAGTACCAATGAATAATACAATAAATCTGAGAGGTCTAGCGAAATATTTTTTCATTTTTTCCCTTTTTTTTTGAGCTACTTCTCTCTCTTCTTCTTCTTCTTCTGCCTCTTCTTATTCTTTCTTTAATTTTTTTAAACAACAGCCAATTTTTTTTAATTTTTTTTGTAATTGGACACTCACTCAAATTCAAACTTTCTGGACAATACTGAAAATTGCAACAACAAAAATAATGTGAATATCTTTTTTTAGAAAAATTCAAATTTAGATAGAAGACAACAAGAAATAGGAACAAGTCACAAGGAAGAGATAATCCAACAAAAAGACAATAAGAACAAGCAACTTATGAAGATGCCACACACAAGAGACACAAAGGGAGAAGAATCACATCACAAAAACTCAAAAGAAGCACATGAACAAATCTGGACAGAACAAAGAAGAGGTGAAATAGCAAGACTGGAGGAAAAGAAAAACAACCTTGATACTAGCAAACTGGAGCTCTGATACCAAATGATAAAAAACTAGTGTAAAACTTATCTCACGAACCTTCAATCGAATTAGAAAATGTAAGGATCGTGCTAGGATCAAAGAGAAGCAAATAAAACACCAAGCACACATTAAACAATAAGAAAAGAAAAACAAAGAAGAATGCACGAATAGGAAGAATAGAAGTTGTTGGTCAAGAAGCAAGACCGCAAGAAAGCTTATTTCTTGAAACCTTAGCTATAGACTGTTGAAGATTGTGCCCTAGGTCAATCATTGTATTATAAACATTGTTCTTTATTCTGAAAAAGAAGGTGCTTTTTCTTACATTATTATATTGTTTGCATGTTTGCTTTATAATAATATCCTTGGATAAATTATTTTTTCCTAAACGTCCCTAATCAATGATCTTTGTGGGAACAATGATGAACTAAGGTTAGCATGATTTTGATTGATAATTATGCTATAATTATGTATGAAGATACAAATAAAAATCATAAGCTCCTCCAAGAGAATAGGCGCTGGATCGACCCGTCATGAGATAGCTGCATAAATCAAGTCATAGGCATATCTCATATATAACCATGTCAGTAAACCCTGAGACCTGAGATCACCATGACTTCCTACATGGGGAACACTATGTTGAATCAAGTGTTTTGATGATTCCAAACCAACTTTCTAAAGCTTGGAAGGAAGATATCAAAGGTGTACAAATGATCTCAAGTGGAGAAATTCAAGAAAAACCACCACAAGAATAGATGTAGAATCTACAGCCTTGTTTAAATTGAGTAAAAGACTTTGATCTGGCCAAAAGATGTTTTAAAACTATGATTCGATGTTATATTTGAAAAACACCCACTAATAGATGAAGTTTGAAACACTTATACTGATATGCTATTTTGAAAATTTAAACTTTGGCTTCAAAAATTCGAACTTGGTATTGAAAATAGACAAGTCTGAAAAGAGGCTTCCCTAACGGATGAATTTTGACTTGAGAAATTTGAATTTTGATACTTTTCTGAAAAGAGCTTTTTGTGACAGACGAACTTTGGTCTTTGAAAATTTGAACTTCAGACAGAATACAACTTATGAAAAATGAAAAATTCGTCTGAGAATATGTCAAAGTTCATATAAAAACTAAGTTTGGAAAGAACATCAAGATGGCTCACTAACAGACGAACTTTGAACATGAAAATTTGAATTTCAAAAACAAAGCTTGTGAGTCTATTATAATGATATGTTAACATATGAATGATAGTACTCAGAAATTTGAACTTTATATTAAGTCAGAAAAGATGCGTCTCTGACAGACGAACTTTGAAGTTTTAACATTCGAATTTTGAAATAGTTGAACTATTGTGCCTTATTGAACAGCCCTCTAACGGACGAATTTTGAGTATCAAAATTCGAATTTCGAAGGCACTGTAGCAAAATGGAACTACTGTTCACACATTTAAGAAGAACTTTTTACTTGAAAATTCGTATGTTCCAACATAGAAATGTTTTCCAAAGACCAAAATTCAGACTTTGCTTCATGACAAATGAACTTTGAATGTTCAATGTTGAAGTCTTTAGCCTTCGGTCTCTGCGAAATTCGTCTATTGGCTAACCAAAATTTGAACTTTGAGTGTCAGAAGCATTAAATGTGGTTGGTGAATGGATAGTTTTTCAGAGTAATCGTTGGCTAACTTCTCTAACAGTTAGATTTTGTCTCTAACGTATAGTTAACACCTAAATCTATAAATATAACATAATTTGAAGTTGTGGGTAATGATTTTAACTTTGTATATACTGAAACTCTGCCAAATCATTTACTAAAAGTCTCTTAGTCATTCATACTTCAATATATGTACTCCAACTTTCATACACACTCTGATGAAGAGAGCTTATTCATTGTAAACAATCTTATCTTCATCTGGAAGAAAGATTTTCTTGTGAGGGGATATCACAAGGGATTGGGGAAGCACTTAGCTAGAAGGCAAAGAGAGAAAGTATGAGCTCTAAAATAGAGCATCAACGCTGTACTGTGGCATTTGCAAGAAGCCCACTGAATTCTTGCAAGATAGTGGAAAATCTCAAGTGGTGGCTTGGGGACTAGACATAGGTCAGGATTGATAGAACGAACTAGGATAAACATCTATGTCTTCCCTTCTCTATTGTTGCTTTCTCTAATTATTCATTTATACTCTGTTTTAATGTCACCTTTGCTTTCCTCACTTTCTTAAAAGTTTTGCAGAAAATTTTAATCTTCCCAATTCACCCCCTCTTAGGAAGCCAGCAATATCTAACAAGTGTTATTAGAGCCCGGTTTCCTAATCAAATGATTTAACAGTCTGAGAAATACAATGGCTGGCTTTGGAGAAAGCATACTACCAAAAGGAAACAACACAAATAGACCATCTGGCTTCAGTGGAGAACACTATGGATACTGGAAGATGAGGATGCAAATCTATCTCTAGCCCATTAATCTGGACATCTAGTCTGTCATCCAAAAGGGAGATTTTGTTCCAATGGTATTGTAGGATGATGGGAAGTACAGAGAAAAGCCAGAAGCTGAATGCAACAAGAAAGATAGAAAGAGAATCTTACTGAACTTCAAGGAAAAACATTGGTTGGTCAGTATACTAAATCAAGATGAATTCTACAGGGTCTCACAATGCTCCACAGCCAAGGATATGTGGGACACCTTGGAAATTGCTCACGAAGGAACATCAGGAGTTAGAGAAAACAAATTGAACTCCTGCATAGGAGAATATGAGAGCTTCAGAATGGTTGAAGGAGAGAGTGTCAAAGATCTGCAAAAGAGATTCACCCTCATCGTGAATCAATTGAAAAGTCTCGGCAAGGAGTACACTCAGACAAAGAAGGCCAGAAAGATCCTCAAAGCACTTCCTCTAGAATGGCAACCCAAAGTAACTGCAATAGAGGAAGCTAGAGGAGAATCAATGGCCTCAGTCACAACCCTTTTTGGTAACCTTGAAGAATATGAGGAAAAGATGAATGCTCTCAAGGCGGCAGGTCAAGACAGAAAGAAGAAGGGTCTTGTTCTAAAAGCTGCTGAGGAGAAAGAAGAAGAATCTGACGATAGAGATGAGCTAGATGAAGAAACTCTGGCTATGATGGTCAGAAAATTTGGAAGATTTTATAACAAGAAGAGAAAGAAGAAATTCTTCAAGAAAGGAGCAGCTGGAGATAGCAAGAAAGAAGAAAAAGAACCTGTCACTTGCTATGAGTGCAAGAAATAGGGACACATCAAATGGGATTGTCTACAATTCCTCAAGAAGCAAGAGAAAGAAAAGAAAGCTGTAGATTAAGGCAAGAAGAAAAGAGCGTACATCTCATCAATCTAAAGTAACAGCTCAGATGAAGAAGAAGATGATGAAGATGAGATTGCCAACATCTGTCTGATGACACTTGCATTTGAAGAAGCTGAAATCCCATCCAACAGTGATCAGGAAAATGAGGTATATGAATCTGAACCTTTCTATTCTGAATTACTGGATGCATTTCACGAACTGCATGATGAGTTCATTAAGACTGCCAAAGAACTCAAACAAGCTAAGAGAAAGATTAACAAGTTAGAATCTTAGCATAACATATCTGAAATTGTTTATTTGCATATTGCTGAATCTGCTTGCTATAAATCATACCTTGAATTAAAGCAAACTAATGACTATCTAGTGAAAAGCATGTCCAGATTTACTAAAAGAAAGGATATGTTATTTGCTTTAATGGGAAGTCAGAGAATAACACAGGGAAAGGCTGGACTTGGCTATGACTCTTGTGCAGTAAAAGAAAAGATTAGGAAGAAAAATCAAAATGTGTATATGAGACAATTTGTTCATGCCAGTGGCAGTAAAAAGAAAGATCATGTTTCATAACATTTTGAATACTATGATCAATCGAAGCATGTAAAACAAAAATATTATCTGCATTGTTTTCTTCTTACATCTCAATCCAGCAGTCCCTTCACCACCTGTCACTTCTGTAACAAGAAGGGACATATTTCTAGTTCATGTGCTTTAAAGAAAAATGGACTTGACAAGAAGGTTAAATGGATTCTCAAAGGTATATCTGTATCTTGGGAAAATAATACTGACAAAAAAGGACCCAAGCAAATTTGGGTACCTAAAAAGAAAATATGAACTTTGTCTTGCAGGTTTGTCTTAAAGCTAGAAAGAGTAATAAATGGTATATGGACAGTGCTTGCTCAAGTCATATGACCGGTGATAAGGAGAAATTCATCACCCTTAGAGACAAGAAAGGAGGAAAGGTGACCTTTTGTGTGATCAATATGGCAAAATAGTTGGCATTGGCATTGTGGGCAAGAATCCTGAAACATCTATTGAAGAGGTACTATTTGTGATTGGCCTCAACCACAATCTGCTAAGCGTGAGTCAGACATGTGACAAAGGAAACTATGTACTGTTTGACTCAAAGTTCTGCCTAGTCATCCGAAACAGTGATCACAAAGTAATCCTCAAGGCTCAAAGGGATGGTAACTGTTATACTATTTATCTTGATGAACTTCCTCCCTTAGATTATGTCTGTTTGATTAGTCAGGATAATGATAGTTGGTTGTGACATAGAAGATTAGCACATGTAAACATGAATCAACTATCAACATTAGTTAAAATGAGTTAGTCACTGGCCTACCAAAAATTTCTTTTGAAAAAGATAAAGAATGTGATGCATGCCTAAGAGGAAAACAAATTAAATCTTCATTTAAACCTAAAAATGTAGTCACCACATCTAGACCCCTGTAACTATTACATATGGATCTGATAGGATCATCTAGAGTTAAGAGCATTGGTGGAAATCTGTATGTTCTTGTAATTGTTGATGATTACTCTAGATTTACCTGAACATTGTTTCTTTCTTCTAAAAGTGATACATTTGATGCATTTGTAACCTTAGCTAAGAAAGTACAAAATTAGAAAGGTATTTCTATTGTATCTATCAGGTTTGATCATGGAGGAGAGTTTGAAAATTCATACTTCCTGGAGTATTGTGATAAGCATGAATTGATCACAACTTCTCAGCTCCAAGAACTCCTCAGCAAAATAGAGTGGTGGAAAGGAAGAACAGAACAATTGGAGAGATGGTAAGAGTTATGCTGAATGAAAAGGAACTCTCTCAAGTATTCTGGGCTGATGTAGTAAACACAACTAGTTACATTATAAATAGAGCATACATCAGACCAATTCTTGGGAAGACCCCTTATGAGCTACACAAACGAAGGAAGCCAAACCTTTCACATCTACATGTATTTGGCTGTAAGTGCTTCATCCACAACAATAGAAAGAAGAATTTGGGTAAGTTTGATGCCAAATCTGATAAAGGTATATTTCTGGTCTACTCTAGTAGGAGTAGAGCATATAGGGTTTTTAATAAAAAAATCTAAATTAGTAGAAGAATCTGTGCATGTATTATTTATTGAAAATGAAACAGTTTCTAAGCATGTCACTGGTGAAGATGATTTTATTTCAAACTTTAAGAACTTAGATCTTTCTGAAGAAGATAAAATTGAACCTCCAAAAATATCTAAATCTATCGACATAGAGGAAGATATTTAGGAGAAATATTTTGAGAATGAGAACAATGAAGAAATATCTCAAGAAATCCCTAAAGCTTGGAGATATCAAAGGAATCATCCTGTTGATCAAGTAATTAGGGATGTTCAAGAGCAAGTTAAAACCAGAAAATAGTTAAGAGATCAGATGATAAACTGTGCCTTCATTTCTCAAATTGAACCTAAATGTACTGAAGAAGTCTTAACTGATGAATACTGGATTTTAGCTATGCAAGATGAATTGAATCAATTTGAAAGAAATCAGGTTTGGGATTTAGTGCCTAGACCAAAAAATCATCCTATCATTGGCACTAAATGGGTTTTTAGAAATAAACTTAATGAATCTGGATTAATAATCAGAAATAAAGCTAGACTAGTTGCTAAAGGATATAATTAAGAAGAAGGGATTGATTTTGAAGAAACCTTTGCTCCAATGGCTAGATTAGAAGCAATTAGAATTCTCTTAGCATATACATGCATCAAGAATATAATGTTATACCAAATGGATGTAAAGAGTGCTTTTCTTAATGGATATATCATCGAAGAAGTTTATATAGACCAACCTCCAGGCTTTGAGGACTCTATAAAACCAAACCATGTTTATAAACTGAAGAAAGCTCTTTATGGTTTAAAACAAGCTCCTAGAGCATGGTATGAAAGGTTAAGTAATTTTCTAACTGAAAAGGGGTTTAACAGAGGAAAAGTAGATACTATTTTATTCACTAAGAAAGAAAATAAAGATTTACTTATTGTTCAAATCTATTTTGATAATATTATATTCGGTGCTACTAATGAATCTCTTCGCAAGAATTTTTCTAAGCTAATGTAGGGAGAGCTTGAAATGTCAATGATGGATGAGCTTAACTTCTTCCTTGTATTGCAAATTAAACAATGTGATGATGGTATCTTTCTTAATCAATCCAAGTATCTGAAGGAATTGCAGAAAAAGTTTGGTATGGAAAATGCTAAGCCAATGGGAATACCTATGGCTACTGCAACCAAGCTTGATATGGATAAAGAAGGAAAAATGTTTAACATCACTCAGTATAGAAGAATGATTGGATCTCTGCTATACCTAACTACCGGCAGACCTGACATCATGTTCAGTGTCTGTATGTGTGCAAGGTACCAGTCATGTCCTAAAAAAGTCCATGCAACTGCTGTGAAGCGTATCCTCAGATATCTTATTGGAATATCACAGATGGGTCTTTAGTATCCAAAGGGCAATGGAGAAGATCTGAAAGGATACACTGATGCTGACTTTGCAGGATCCAAAACTAATAGAAAAAGCACAAGTAGAACATGTCAGTTTCTTGGAGGATCCTTGGTCTCATGGTTTAGCAAGAAGCAAAACAGTGTAACCTTGTCCACGGCAGAAGTTGAATATGTTGCTGCTGGAAGCTGTTGTGCCCAAGTCATCTGGATGAAATAGCAGCTTGAAGATCTTGAGATTGAGACGAAGGAAATACCAATAATGTGTGACAACTAAAGTGCCATTAACATCACAAAGAATCCTGTCATGCATTCAAGGACAAAGCATATTGAAGTTAGGCACCACTTCATTAGGGATCATGTTTTCAAAGGAGAAATCAGATTAGATACATCCCTACAGAAGATCAAGTTGCTAACATTTTGACAAAACCTCTTGTAGAAGATAGGCATTGAAAAATCAAAAGAGAGTTGAAAATGGTAAATCCCAATGATAAATTGTGTTTTAGAACAAGTCAGCATGCTTAACATTCGAATTTTGATGCCCATCATACGAACTTCAGATTGCTTTACATTTGAACAGTTCTCAGTGGTCCTTCAAAATTCATCTGTTGGTCTATGAAAATTTGAATTTTCAGAAATAAAATTCCAATATTATCTTTGTCCAACATGAAGATTGTATGAATTTCCATTTCTCAAAATAGGCATATTGGAAACTCTTTACAAAATGTTGAAATTCGAATTTTTGATTCAAAATTTGTCTGTTGAAACATGCTCACATTGTTAAGTCTCTGAAAGACAAATTTTCATAATTAAAATCCGCCTTTTATTTCTTGTATTAATAACTGCTTGCTCCCTGTTCTTCGAAATTCGAACTTTGTTAGAACAAAGTTTGTTTGTTCATCTTTTGCTGTTTGAACCAAGCCTCTGTCAAATGAACTTTCAGGAGAAAATTCATCTGTCAGTAAGCTTTGCTGAATGGGTTAACCTGTAACTGCTCAAAGTTCAAATTTTGACCACTCAAAATTCGTCTGTCCTGTGGTTACACACGTTAAAACCAACGGTTATCCTCTGAACAGATGTAACCCTATTCATCTCTTTCGTGAGTCTGTTCAAATTCTCTCTTCAATACCCTTTAATTCTGATTGAAAATCTTCAACTTCCACTGATTAAACTTCTCTTCGCACCTTATAAACACATTCCTTGCATCATTCTGAATCATTCATCCACGAAAATGGCTTAAGTGAAAAATCCAGAAGTTGGAAAGGGAGAGTCTCAGCCAAAGAGAACTGTGAAATCACAATATGCTTCAAAGGAAAGTGAGAAAGTGAAAAGAAAAGGCGAATCCAGCAAAGCAACTCCCTCCAAAAGGCAGAAAACAACAGCAAAGCCTGATTCAAATAAAGCTGGACCATCTTCTCCAAAGAAAACAGAGCCCTCGGTTCCTGCTACTCCTGCTGCTGCTGCTGCTGTTGCTTCCACCTCCTCCAGTATCGAGTCAGGAGAATATGACCTAACCACATTGCCATTATGGAGTAATGCTCACATTCAGGAGGAAAACATGACCGAGTTTGTGAGCAAGAAGGTAATCAAGCCTCACTGTGTCAATATGGATGAATTTTTAATCTCTAATAACTTTGATGCTAGGCTTTGGATAATGAGATACAAGAATTTGTTAGAGATATTGGAGAGGTATGATGATGAGGTAGTCAAGACTTGGTATGCCTCTCTGAAATATAACAGCAAGAAGAGGAAGTAGGAAGTCAATCTAATATCAAGGACCATCTGGCTAATAGATGAAACCCTTAATGAGGTGTTAGAAATTCAAGGGCAAGATGGCTTGAAGATTGACATTACTGCTTCTGGGTATATGGATGAGGCAGAGATTGCTGATGAAGAAGGTGGACCTTTCCTAAACTACATGGAGAGTACAATCTTGAACACTTTGTTCAGAAGAAAGGAGAATAGACTACCCGTAAGCTTGCTCAAGACCACTGACCTCAGTGCTCAAGTGAGAATCCTACACTAAATAGTGTGTAGGAATATCTTCAACAAAGAAGGTAGCTTCAATCTAATTACAAAGGCAGAGGCACATGTGATGACAGCAATCATGTGTGGAAAACTTATCAATATGGGACATATCATTCTCCAACGTATGATCAAGGCCAGGGATCAAAGGAAAGACTCTACACTTCCTTATGCAGCAAGCATCTCTAGGATCCTTCAATATACCAGAATTCAGCATCTTGAGAAAAGGAAAGGAAAGCCTACTGAGATCTTCAAAGAAGAATAGCTGCAAAGGATGGGGATAGAGAAGAAAGATGGAAGATGGATTGGAAAGAGAGCTAGAAAATCTGAAGATCTCTTCTTTGATGAAGATGCCTCCTAATCACAAGAAGGTATCTCTGAGGCTCCTCCAAGACCTACACCTCAGCCCTTAATATCAGCCTGCTCGAGCTCCAATTCCATCTACTCCGTCCTCTCGTGTCAAGCCAACTAAGATCACTGAGCTGTATGACAGTTTGTTTACACTCATACTAAGCATAAGGGATGAGCAAAATGCCAAGTTTGCTCATCTGCAAGATCAGATCCAACAGTTGGCCAAGAACATGAAAGTGGTTGCTGATGCATATGAAGATATTCAGAGTGCTATTCCAGCCACATCAGCTCCACCTCAGCCAGGATTCTCTGAGCCTGTTATATCTCCAACTCCTGAGCCTCCAAGTCCATTTGAGCTAGCCTCTCCTGTTCTTGATGATGCTGCATAAGATACTAAGGCTGGTGGCACATTGAGCTCACCAGAGACCTCCAGCTATGAGGCAAGTCCTGGTCCTCCCTTGGGCTATGCCATGGAGGAAGAAGATCCTCAGGATCCTAGCTTTCATGGGCCCATTCCAGCAGATACTCAAGATTCAATTCTTTCCACTCAAGAATCTGAGCAAGTTGAGAGACTAGTGGCAGCTATCTTCACTTCACCATTTATGCAGGCTGCCCTGAATGAAGAAAGGAGCATTGTGCCTTATGTTGATTTGGAAGCCATTGCACATAATGCTCTCCTACAAGCTTAGAGAAGAAGGCTTGAAGAGATGTTTCCTCCTCCTACTCCCTCACCTGTTTCATCTTATGGTTTCTCGGAGGCACGAAGGGCTCAATTGGCAGTCACAAGGCAAGCACTTTTGGAACTGCTTGAAATCTCTGATGAGGATGAAGACACAAGTTCTGAAGTTTCTGGATCCTTGGTAAAGCTCAATCTAGAAATGCCTTTTGTCCCTGTGCCTCTTCAAGCCATTCTAGTGTCTTAGATTCCTCCTCTTGCTGATTTTGTTCACCTTCCTGATGATGCCAAAAAGGAGGAGAAGATATTTGAGCAAACTGGAAAGTCTTCTGGCAAGAGCTACAGTAAGAAGTCCAAGTCCAAGAAATAGTGTTTTAAACTTATTGATGCTTGGTTCTTCTTGTAGTATTTTGTAATGTTGTTTTGACTTGAGAAATTTGAATTTTTATACTTGTCTGAAAAGAGCTTTCTCTAATAGATGAACTTTGGTCTTTGAAAATTTGAACTTCAGACAGAATACAACTTACGAAAAATGAAAAATTCGTCTGAGAATATGTCAAAGTTCATATAAAAACTAAGTTTGGAAAGAATATCAAGATGGCTCACTAACAGATGAACTTTGAATATGAAAATTTGAATTTCAGAAACAAAGCTTGTGAGTCTATTATAATGATATGTTAACATACGAATGCTAGTACTCAGAAATTCAAACTTTATATTAAGTCTGAAAAGAGGCCTCTCGGACAGATGAACTTTAAAGTTTTGACATTCGAATTTTGAAATAGTTGAACTATTGTGCCTTATTAAACTGCCCTCTGACAGACGAATTTTTAGTATCAAAATTCGAATTTCGAAGGCACTATAGCAAAATGGAACTACTGTTTACACATTGAAGAAGAACTTTTTACTTGAAAATTCGTATATTCCAACATAGAAATGTTTTCCAAAGACCAAAATTTGAACTTTGTTTCATGACAGACAAACTTCGAATGTTCAACGTTGAAGTTTTTAGCCTTCGGTCTCTGCAAAATTTGTCTGGTGGCCAACCAAAATTCGAACTTTGAGTGTCAGAAACATTAAATGTGGTTGGTGAATGGATAGTTTTTCAGAGTAACCGTTGAGTAACTTCTCCAACGGTTAGATTTTGTCTCTAACATATAGTTAAGACCTAAATCTATAAATATAACATAATTTGAAGTTGTGGATAATGATTTTAACTTTGTATATATTAAAACTCTACTAAATCATTTACTAAAAGTCTCTTACTCATTTATACTTCAATATATGTACTCCAACTTTCATATACACTCTAATTAAGAGAGTTTATTCATTGTAAACAATCTTATCTTCATCTGGAAGAAAGATTTTCTTGTGAGGGGATATCACAAGGGATTGGCGAAGCACTTAGCTAGAAGGCAAAGAGAGAAAGTATGAGCTCTAAAATAGAGCATCAACACTGTACTGTGGCATTTGCAAGAAGCCCACTGAATTCTTGCAAGATAGTGGAAAATTTCAAGTGGTGGCTTGGGGACTGGACATAGGTCAAGATTGATAGACCAAACCAGGATAAACATCTGTGTCTTCCCTTCTCTATTGCTGCTTTCTCTAATTATTCATTTATACTCTGTTTTAATGTCATCTTTGCTTTCCTTACTTTCTTAAAAGTTTTGCAGAAAATTTTAATCTTCCCAATTCACCCCCTCTTGGGAAGCCAGCAATATCTAACACACTATACTTAGACATAGTCAAAAGTCAGCTTTGATCGAGAGATCATAAAGGCTATGATCAGGCACAGTGGAACTCGTGTGGAGAAAGATGAATAATCAGGATGGAATTTATCCCTAATTAATGGAGAGATATATCTGGGCCCCTCAATGAGTGAGTCTGAGAAATTCATGGCCTTGCTCGAAGAGAAGAATTTCCATTTGTTCTTTCAATTTGTTAGGAGATCGAGAAAGTGATTCTCGTGTAAAATAAGGATAACGTTTCCATGCCTCATACTTGACCTATATATCATGATACAAAAGGGACGTGATTGGGTTATATGATAAGTTATATTGGATCTCCGATCTCATATGATTTGGGCAGTCACAATGTTTTGCTAAAGGCAACATGTGATTCGTGGGTCCAATAGTGTTATTAGCCCATTGCCAACATCATATAGGCCTACAGGGTCGCACATAAGAACAGGCCAACTCGAGATAGAATGTCCAGATGTTCAATTTGGGGTGATTGAATTATATATATATATTTGATATATATAATTCGAAATATATATATTTGATATATATAATTCGAAATATATATATTTGATATATATATTAAATTATTTCAAAATATATATATTGCTCAAATTACTTTGAATGAATTAGTTTTAAATGTAATTCAATATGATAGATTTAAATCTAAACTAAAAATCTAAATTTGATTTATATGATAAATTAGATCTAGATTTAATTCTGGATAAAGATTAGATAGTTAGTTTAAATTTAATCTATTAAATAGATTTAAATTCAAACTAATCTATTTAATTAATATTTTATTTAGTTTAAATTAATATCAAATCTCATCTATATATTGATGTAGACTAGGGTACATAATCAATACAATTTCAAATCACCCTAAAGAGAGAGTGGCCTTATACTCAGAGGGAGTGACTATACAGATGAACAACAAACAACAGCTGTACGAACGAACAACATGCGGACATACAGACGTTCAAAACTAGAAGGTGCTAGCACGCTGTTCAAGTTGGACTCACCATTCTTGTAGATACCGATAGAAGGAGCTGACCAATCACGTTAGTTCCTGGGTTTTGATGTATCGAAAAGAATACCAAGGGACACACTGGAGGTAAATTCTTTTCTACATCTCAATCTAAACAATGTTGACGGATCTATGGGAGGGAATTTCTTGATAGTTTTTTGGCTGTGTGTATGCTAAAATTTCCAACATAGACACCAAAACAAGAAGTCCACTCTCTTTTAATATGCCAAAAAGCCTTTCAAGCTCTCCAAGAGAACAAGAAAACTCATAAAGTTTTAATGAAAAATACACTACTCATTCATCTCTATTTTGCAAGTACAAAAGTGACGTTTTTAAGGAAAAAGAAAGCAAAAACCCTAAGCCTAATTTGCTAAAAATAGTTTAGATCCTAAATCTCTTAGACTGGCACCACCTTACACAAAAATAAGACTAGATACATGTTGAATAAGTCATGCCCAAAAATAGGAAATAAAATCAAATCTAAAAAGATCCTCACAAATAAATTCAAAATAGGAAACTAATGGTCAAAAGCCTTATTTCTGAATTACATAAAAAAATGAAAATTGCTAATTTATTTAATAAAAGAACACTACTTAAATGGTCACAAGCTTGGCACATGCTCCTTTAAGAAAGTTCTTCCATTTAGGCCTTGTTTGTTGGGCTTGGATCAGTTTCTAGCATACTAGCCATGAAGAATATGCCTCTTGAAGCCTTTTTGGGCTGAAAATTAAGCTAAGTGGATGGGCTCTTATTTAATTACTTCTTGAATCAATCCATTGAGAGCTTGCTTCATTGCCTTAGTCCTTGCTCTTGTCATAGGCCCACCCATTCCTTGCAAAGGACCTTTCTTGTTCCATACTTGGGTTCCTTGTCTAGCCACTTGTTCATGAATTCCAAGTCCTCCAAGCTTTTGAATATTTCATCTAAACTCCTCCTCTTGATTAAGCCTAGCTCATATTCCATTATTCCCTCCCTCCTTGAAAGGATTCGCCCTCGAATCTCCATAATCTACATGAAAAGAAAGAGAACAATTACAAGAATCAAATAGATCATGAGGAGAACACTTACCTTTCAAGCTTCATTGAAGCATCTTTGCTTTAATCTGTCCATAAACTTGAAGGAAATCACTCTTCCTTGGCTGCAAATTTGTTTTGAATGTTCCTCTAAGCAACCAATCTCCAGGATAAAAAATTTTCCAAGCATTATTTCGAATATGGGACTTATTTTCAAACATTGGTGGATATGAATTTGAACTTTTCTTCACACCAAATACACCAATTACCTGTAGTAAATAGCTAGACACAAACTTGACACAAGAAGACATAAATGGAACAAAAAGGTTAGGGAAAACATGAAGAATATGCCTCTTGAAGCCTTTTGGGCTGAAAAATAGAGCTAAGTGGATAGGCTCTTGTTCAATTACTTCTTGAATCAATCCATTGAGAGTTTGTTTCATTTCTTAGTCCTAGCTCTTGTTATAGGCCTACCCATTCCTTGCAAAGGACCTTTCTTGTTCCATAGTTGGGTTCCTTGTCTAGCCACTTGTTCATGAATCCCAAGTCCTCCAAGCTTTTGAAACTTTCATCCAAACTCCATTTTTGATTAAGCTTGGCATGTATTCCATCACAAAATTTGCAATTTTAAGCAAGCTAGTTAGTTTATCCGGCCTACTAATAACAATTTGAGTCTAGTTGGAAGAAACAAGCTCAATTTGACTTAGTCATAACCTCATTTTCAAGTTTATGAAAATGTGTCAAAAAGCTTCAAAATGTAACATCCCACGAAACTTGAAACTTTAAGTGAACTAGTGAGTTTATTCGACATCTTCACAATAATTCGAGCCTAGTTGGAAGGATTAAGCTCAATTGTATTTCGTTCGGACCTCATTTTGAGCAACAGCACCTAGTATGTGAAAGTGCATCGAAAAGCATCAACAAGGAAAATCTCTCAAAATTTACAATATGATGTGAGCTAGTAAGTTTATTCGGCTTCCTCACAATAATTTGACCTAGTTGGACAAAATAGACACAATCGATTCCACTTTGACCTCATTCTGATCGAAAGTAATAGGTTCTTAACATTCGCTGTGAAGTTCCTGAGAGGAAAATCCTACAAAATTTGCAATTTTAAGTGAGCTAGTTAGTTTATCCAGCTTAAAATAGTTATTTGAGTCTAGCAGGAAGAAATGAGCTTAATTCGATTTCGTCATGACCTCTTTTTTGCCAAGGGAACCAAGTTTATGAAAATGTGTCAAAAAGCTTCAAAATGGAAAATCCCACAAAAGTTAAAACTTTCGGGGAAAAGTAAGCTTATTTGGCAACCTCACAATATTTGGACCTAATTGGATGAATTGAGCTCAATACGATTCCGTTTCGACCTCATTTTGGCCAAAAGTACCCAGTATATGAAATTGCATTGAAAAGCATCAAGAAGGAAAATCTCATGAATTTTGCAACATGAAGTGAGCTTGTGAGTTTATCCTGCTTTATCACAACAATTTGAGCCTAGTTGGATGAAACAAACACAATCGGATTCTATTTTCAACCTCATTATGGCCAAAAGCACCAACTATCAAGAAGGAAATCTCATGAAATTTGCATCATGAAGTGAGCTAATGAGTTTATCCGACTTCCTCACTACAATTTGAGCCTAGTTGGATGAAATGGACACAATCAGAGTCTGCTTTGAGCTTATTTTGTTTGAAAGTACTGGGTTTCTTAACATTCGCCATGAAGTTCCTGGGAGGAAAATCCCACAAAATTTTCAATTTTAAGCAAGCTAGTTAGTTTATCCAGCTTACAACAATTTGAGTCTAGTTGGAAGAAATGAGATCAATTCGATATCATCATGATCTCATTTTTTCCAAGGGAGCCAAGTTTATGAAAACGCATCAAGAAGCTTCAAAATGGAAAATCCTACAAAAGTTGAAACTTTTAGGGAATTAGTCAGTTTATTTGGCATCCTCGCAATAATTTTGACCTAGTTGCATGGATAGAGCTCAATATGATTCCGTTACGACCTTATTTTGGCCAAAAGCACCTAGTATTTGAAAGTGCGTTGAAAAGATCAAGAAGGAAAATCTCATGAATTTAACAACATGAAGTGAGCTTGTGAGTTTATCCGGCTTCATCACAACAATTTGAGCCTAGTTGGACGAAATGGATACAATTAGATTACGCTTTGACCTCATTCTGATTGAAAGTAACGGGTTTCTTAACATTCACGATGAAGTTCCTGGGAGGGAAATCCCACAAAATTTGCAATTTTAAGCGAGCTAGTTAGTTTACTCAGCTTACAACAATTTGAGTATAGCTGGAAGAAACGTCCTCAATTCAACTTTGTCATGCCTCATTTTTTCCGGGTGAACCTAGTTTATGAAAATGCGTCAAAAAGCTTCAAAATGGAAAATCCCACGAAAGTTGAAACTTTCAAGGCACTAGTGAGTTTATTTGGCATCCTCACAATAATTCAGACCTAGTCTGAAGGATTGAGCTCAATTGGATTCCGTTCCGACCTTATTTTGGCCAAAAGCACCTAGTATGTGAAAGTGCATTGAAAAAGCATGAAGAAGAAAAATCTCGCGAATTTTGCAACATGAAGTGAGCTAGTGAGTTTATCCGGCTTTCTCATAGCAATTTGAGCCTAGTTGGATGAAATAAACACAATCGGATTTCACTTTGAACTCATTCTGTTTGAAACTACCAAGCTTCATAACATTCACCACGAAGCTGAAGCAAGGAAATTCCCACAAAACTTGCAATTTTAGGCAAAATAGTTAGTTTACCCCGGCTTACTAACAACAATTTGAGTCTAGCTGGAGGAAACAAGCTTAGTTCTACTTTGTCATGACCTCATTTTTACCCGGGGAATGAAGTTTATGAAAATGTGTCAAAAAGCTTCAAAATGAAAAATCCCATGAAAATTGAAACTTACAGGGAACTAGTTAGTTTATTTGGTGTCCTCACAATAATTTTTGCTTAGTTCAATAGGTTGAGCTCAATTCAATTCCGTTTCGACCTCATTTTGGCCAAAAGCACCTAGTATGTGAAAATGCATCGAAAAAGCATCAAGAAGGAGAATCTTAAGAAATTTGCAGTATCAAGTGAACTAGTGAGTTTATTCAGATTCCTCACAACAATTTGAGCCTAGTTGGATGAGCTAAACACAATCGAATTCCACTTTCACCTCATTTTGTTTGAAAGTACCAGGTTTCATAACATTCGCGGCGAAGTTCAAGGGACAAAATTCCCACAAAATTTGCAATTTTAAGCTAGCTAGTTAGTTTACCCAGCCTACTAAGAAGAATTTGAATCAAACTGGCATAAATGAGCTCAGTTTGACTTCGTCAAAACCTCATTTTTTCTAGGAGAAAGTAGTTTAAGAAAATGCGTCAAAAAGCTTCAAAATAGGAAATCCCAGGAAAGTTGAAACTTTAAGTGTACTGGTGAGTTTATTAGGCATCCTCACAATAATTCAGTCCTAGTTGAATTTTGCTTTGACCTCATTTTGGCCAAAAGCACCCAGTATGCGAAAATGCATCAAAAAAGCATCAAGAAGGAAAATCTCATGAAATTTTCAGCATCAAGTAAACTAGTAAGTTTATATGGATTCCTCACAACAATTTTGAAGTGAGCTAGTTAGTTTATCGGGCTTGCTAACAATAATTTGAGTCGAGTTGGAAGAAACGAACTCAATTTGACTTCGTAATGACCTCATATTTGCCAAGGGAACCAAGTCTATGAAAATGCATTGAAAAGCTTCAAAATTGAAAATTGCATGAAAGTTGAAACTTTAAGTGAACTAGTGAGTTTATTTGGCACCCTCATAATAATTTGACCATAGTTGGAAGGATCGATCTCAATTGTATTCCCTTTCAACCTTATTTTGGTGAAAAGCACCCATAATGTGAAAGTGCGTTGAAATTCATGAAGCAGAATCTCGCGAATTCTTGAACACGAAGTGAGCTTATTAGTTTATCTAGCATCCTCAAAAAAATTTTAGCCTAGTTGGATGAAATGAACAAAATCAGATTTTGCTTTCACCTCATTTTGTTTGAAATTACCCAGTTTCTGAACATTCACTATGAAACTCCAAGGAGGAAAATCCCACAAATTTACAATTTTAAGCGAGCTAGTTAGTTCGTCCGGCTTGCTAACAACAATTTGAGTCTAGTTAGACGAAATGAGCTCAATTCAACTTCGTAATGACCTTGTTTTTGCCAAGGGAACCAAGTCTATGAAAATGTATCGAAATGCTTCAAAATGGAAAATCCCTTGAAAGTTGAAACTTTAGGTGAACTAATTAGTTTATTCGGCATCCTCACAATAATTCAAGCCTAGTTGGAAGGATTGAGCACAATTGTATTCCGTTTCCACCTCATTTTGGCTAAAAGCGCCCAGTATGTGAAAGTACGTTGAAAAGCATCAAGAAGTACTATCGCATAAATTTTTCAACACGAAGTGAGCTTGTAAGTTTATCTGGCTTCCTCACAACAATTTAGGCCTAGTTGGATGAAATGAACACAATCGGATCCTGCTTTCACCTAATTTTCTTCAAAATTACCAAGTTTATGAACATTCACTGTGAAGCTCTAGGGAGAAAAATCCCACAAAATTTGCAATTTTAAGTGAGCTAGTTAGTGTATCCTGCTTGCTAACAACAATTTGAGTCTAGTTGGAAGAAACGAGCTTAATTGAACTTCGTAATGACCTTATATTTGCCAAGGGAACCAAGTCTATGAAAGTGCGTCGAGAAGCTTCAAAATGGAAAATCTTGCAAAAATTGAAACTTTAAGTGAACTAGTGAGTTTATTCGGTGTCCTCATAATAATTCGACCATAGTTAGAAGGATCAAGCTCAATTATATTCCCTTTCGACCTTGTTTTGGTCAAAAGCACCCAGAATGTGAAAGTGCGTTGAAAAGCATGAAGGACAATCTCACGAATTCTTGAACACGAAGTGAGCTTATGAGTTTATCCAGCTTCCTCATAACAATTTAAGCCTAGTCTGACGAAATGAACAAAATTGGATTTCTCTTTCACCTCATTTTGTTCGAAATTTCCAAGTTTCTAAACATTCACTATGAAGCTCCAGGGAGGAAAATCCCACAAATTTGCAATTTTAAGTTAGCTAATTAGTTTATCCAGCTTGCTAACAACAATTTGAGTCTAATTGGAAAAAATGAGCTCAATTCGACTTCGTAATGACCTCATTTTTGCCAAGGGAGCCAAGTCCATGAAAATGCGTGAAAATCTTCAAAATGGAAAACCCCATGAAAGGTGAAAGTTTAAGTGAACTAGTGAGTTTATTCAGCATCCTCACAATAATACAAGCCTAGTTGGAGGGATTAAGCTCAATTGTATTTCATTTTGGCCTCATTTTCGCTAAAAGCACCCAGTTTGTGAAAGTGCGTCGAAAAGCATTAAGAAGTACATTCTCATGAATTTTTCAAGATAAAGTGAGCTTATGAGTTTATCTGGCTATCTCTCAACAATTTGAGCATAGTTGGATGAAATGATCATAATCAGATCCCACTTTCACCTCATTTTCTTCAAATTTACTAGGTTTCTTAACATTCACTCTGAAGCTCTAGGGAGGAGAATCCCGTATAATTTGCAATTTTAAGTGAGCTAGTTAGTTTATCAGGCTTGCTAACAACAATTTGAGTCTAGTTGGAAGAAACGAACTCAATTTGACTTCGTAATGACCTCATATTTGCCAAGGGAACCAAGTCTATGAAAATGCATTGAAAAGCTTCAACATTGAAAATCGCATGAAAGTTGAAACTTTAAGTGAACTAGTGAGTTTATTCGGCATCCTCATAATAATTCGACCCTAGTTGGAAGGATAAAGCTCAATTGTATTCCCTTTCGACCTTATTTTGGTCAAAAGCACCCAGAATGTGAAAGTGTATCGAAAAGCATGAAGGGCAATCTCACGAATTTTGCAACATGAAGTAAGCTAGTGAGTTTATATGGCCCCTCATAACAATTTAAGCCTAGTAGGATGAAATGAACACAATCGGATTCTACTTTCACCTCATTTGTTTTGAAATTACCAGGTTTCTGAACATTCACTATGAAGCTCCAAGGAGGAAAATCCCACAAATTTGCAATTTTAAGTGAGCTAGTAAGTTTAACCGGCTTACTAACAACAATTTTAGTCTAGGTGGAAGAAATGAGCTCAATTAGACTTCATAATGACCTCAATTTTACCAAGGCAACCAAGTCTATGAAAATGCGTTGAAAAGCTTCAAAATTGAAAATCGCATGAAAGTTGAAACTTTAAGTGAACTAGTGAGTTTATTCGGCATCCTCACAATAATTTGAGCTAGTTCGAAGGATTGAGCTCAATTGTATTCAGTTTTGACCTCATTTTGGCCAAAAGCTCCCAGTATGTGAAAGTACGTCAAAAAGCATCTAGAAGGACAATCTCACGAATTTTTCAACATGACGTGAGCTTAGGAGTTTATCCAGCTTCCTCACAACAGTTTGAGCCTAGTTTGATGAAATGATCTCAATCGGATCATACTTTCACCTCACTTTGTTTGAAATTACCAGGTTTCTAAACATTCACTGTGATGCTTTAGGAAGGAAAATCCCAAAAAATTTGCAATTTTAAGCGAGCTAATTAGTTTATTTGGCTTACTAAGATCAATTTTAGTCTAGTTGGAAGAAACAAGCTTAATTTAACTTCAAAATGATCTCATTTTTGCCTAGGGAACCAAGAATATGAAAACATGTCGAAAAGTCTCAAAATGGCAAATCCCACGAAAGTTGAAACTTTAAGTGAACTAGTGAGTTTATTTAGTATCCTCACAATAAATCAAGCCTAGTTGGAAGGATTGAGCTCAATTGTATTCTTTTTCAACCTCATTTTGGCTAAAAGCACCCAATATGTAAAAGTGCGTCAAAAAGCATCATGAAGGACAATCTCACATATTTTTCAACATGAAGTGAGCTTGTGAGTTTATCCAGCTTCCTCACAATAATTTGAGCCTAGTTAGATGAAATGATCACAATCACATCCCGCTTTCACAACATTTTGTTAAAAATTACCAAGTTTCTAAACATTCACTGTGAAGCTCCAGGGAGGAAAATCCCAAAAAAATTTGCAATTTTAAGCGAGCTAGTTAGTTTATTTGGCTTATTAACAACAATTTAAATCTAGTTGGAAGAAACGAGCATAATTCAACTTCGTAATGATCTCATTTTTGCCAAGGGAACCAAGTCTATGAAAATGCGTTGAATAGCTTTAAAATGGAAAATCGCAAAAAAATTGAATCTTTAAATGAACTAGTGAGTTTATTCTGCATCCTCTTAATAATTCGAGCATAGTTGGAATGATTAAGCTCAATTGTATTCCCTTTGGACCTCATTTTGGCAAAAAACACCAGTTTGTGAAAAGTGTGTCTAAAAGCATAAACGACAGTCTAACGAATTTTGCAACATGAAGTGAGCTAGTGAGTTTGTACGGCATCCTCACAACAATTTAAGCCTAGTTGGATGAAATGAACACAATCGGATTCCGCTTTCACCTCATTTTGTTCAAAATTACCAGGTTTCTAAACATTCACTGCGATGCTCCAGGGAGGAAAATCCCACAAATTTGCAATTTTAAGTGAGCTTGTTATTTTATTATATATAGAAACAAGAGAGAGTTTCCACTTACCCTAAAGATTAAGTGGCCGGACACTCACATAGTGAAAGTGTACAGATGAACAGAGAACATACAGATGAACAGAGGACATATGAATGAACAAAAAATGTACAAACATTCAGAAATTGAGGAGCTAGCATGCCATTTGAGCTGGAATCACTGTTCATGTGGATACCAATAGAGCGAGCTGATCAGGGGCGGTTGTTATTGGGGTCTGAAAAATTGAAAAAGAACGCAAGGGATGCACCGGAGGTAAATTCTTCTTCTAATCTTAATTTAAGCAACATTGATAGATTCGAGGGAGAGATTTCTGTGGAGTTTTTCCCTTATATGTGTACTGAAATTCCCAACAGCTTTGGGTCTAGCTGGTTGAAAGGAGCTCGATTCGAGTCCGTCTTGACATCATTTTCGCCAAAAGAACCAACTTTATGAAAATGCGTCAAGGAGCTTCTGTCATACCTTACTTTCTTACATTATTTTCCATGTATAATAGCATATATGATGCTAAATGAGCTAATTTAGAAGCTTGAATCAATAGAAGATTGAATGAGAAAAATTCAATTTTTCAAAATACTATTCATTTGATAATTTGATTTTCCTTGCTAAATTTTGAAAAATCATAACTAAATCTAGGAAAATTATATGAGGATGACTCAAGTCTCTAAAAATAGCTAAAGATATTTCCTACATGGGAAAAATATACAACTGGAACTTAATTGAGCTAATGCATTCATAAAATTGGTTGAATTATACTATTTATTTGGTCAAAAATACTTTTCCAGATTTTATGAGCCATCTTCAGAAATTCATAACAATTCGTATACTTATCCAAATCTAGTGATATTTTTCTCTTTGGAAACATCTATATGTCTACTTTCCAAAAATATATAACACTCATGTAGAAAATTGAATTTTAAATGGACAGTAACTGTATAACTAATTAGTGTGCGTAATGGACAGATTTACATACCAACTTCCAAAAACTAAATACATAACCTACTTACTTGATTCAAACTCTTCCAAAAATATATTCTTAACATCACAACAACTCTAAAGGAATATTATAGTAGCAAAACACAGCTTCATGAAAATACATATGATTTCATATATAATTACAACAAAACAAGCAACCAAGGTGGCATAAATCTAATCATCATTAATCTTCTCCTTGCCTCTTGTCTTCTTGGAGGTCTTGCCATCACTTGAACCTTTCATGTTAGTGCTTGGGGGTGACATTTGGGAAAATCACAGTAGCTTGTTTATCTCTTGCAAATATATCATTCAAGTTTCACAAATATTTCACATATAAACACATAAATCATTAAAATACCATATTGTCAAGTAAAAGTTTCGGCAGAGTTTCCCCTTAGAAAATGGTTATCCCAGGAAATAAAACCCCTCATTTTAAAGCAAAACCAGTCACAAAACAATACAAATACAGTATCGCAACAAGTTATAATCATGGAAACAATAAAGAATAACATATTGCAATAAAATAAACCCAGCTACCTTTCATGTTTTCCTTTGCTTTTGCACTTGAAACCAAAACTTCCACTAGCTTTCTTGAACTCCCACAAGTCCTAAAACATCATTCAATATCAACTTAATCAACTAGAAATAAGGGTTGCCTTACAAAGTCTCACTAAAACCCTAAAAATCCAAATTCTTTATCTCTTGGTTTTCCTTGAATCCAATACTTATTCTTAGCTAATTTGGACCCAAGGAATCCATTTTTAACATCAAAACAATGAAAATCAAACTCTTTCCCATCATATTAAGCTCACTAAAATCTGACTTATAGGAAGAGAAATTGGTTTTTCTCAAAACTTGCTTAAATCATACTATACTCAATTCCTCTTGCAAAATCTCATAACAAATCATGATTTTATGACTTTAAAACAACTCCCCATACTCAAACAAGCTTAGACAAAAATTGTACAGAGATGGGAAAGAAAATATTTCATAGAAACTTAAGCGAAACAACTAAGAAAATATACTAGAACACTTGTAAGTCATAAGAGAAACACTTACAACTTTTTCTTGGATTTTCTTCCAATTCTTTTCTATTTTTTCTTCCTTCCTCACATGGCTGCCCCTCCTTTCTTCAATTTGTAGACTTCTTTTCCTTTCTTCCTTACTATATGGTCGGCCAAGACATGGGAAAGGAGGGAGTATATATAAATTTGTCAACCAATAAAAATTTGCCACTTAATGTTCATGAAATCTCTATGGAAAATGACATAATTAATTGAATAATACAATTTCATCATGTGCAGCTTGTTGGCCATGAAATAGGTGGTATTTTGGTCCAAAAATTTTAGATATTTACTTATCCAGATATATCCTAAACCGGTTTGAACAAATAAAGCTACTTTAGTAGTATATTTTACTATTATTGGGATACTAATTATAATTATATTGGGATATAAAATTACCATAATATACTTATCTCAATTGGTCCAAATATAAGAGTCACACATTTTTCTTGAATGAATACTGTCTCTTCCTGCAGTCCAGACTGACATTTATCGGGTAAGACATTAATATTAAATCCTGATTATCCAATAAATATTACTTTGATCTTAATAAATTCCATACTACATTCCATTGGACTTAACTCAATGAGAGCTTCATTTTGACTATACTTTTTTATATTTGCAAAAATACACTTAACCTGGGACATATTTATAATTTTCAAAACTTTTGGGTCATGAAGTTTAATTTTCTCCAAAATTCATAAAATTTGTTTCAATGTACGTGTGCGTCCATCGCCTTTCATTCTTCTCTTTTTTTTCCAAGGGTAAAATGTCATTTTCTCATCCTTCCTTCTAACAGAGATAATTGATCTCTATGCCATATATCATGCAAAACGGCGTATATCCGTTTTTACAAATTTCTTATAGATTTTAAAATATTGGACCTTAAATATTTAAGGGAAAATTTCATGATATTATAGCTTCAAAACTGAAAATCCCATTAAATTTACAACTTTAGGCAAGCTAATAGTTCTTTCGACTTCCTTATAATAATTCGAGCCTAGTTGGAAGTATTGAGCTTAATTGGATTCTGTTCTAACCACATTTTGGCCAAAAGCACCCCATTTGTGAAAATGCGTCAAAAAGCATCAAAAAGGAAAATCTCATGAAATTTGCTACTTGAAGGGAGCTAGTAAGTTTATCCGGCGTGCTCACAATAATTTCAACCTTGTAGCATGAAATGAACACAATCGTATCACATCATTTTGTCCAAAAGTGGCAAGTTTATGAACATGCGCTGAGAAGTTTCAAGTATGAAAATCCAACTGAATTTGCAATTTTAAGTGAGCTAGTGAGTTTATCTAGCTTTCTCATCAAAATTTGAGTCTAACTCGCAGAAACGAGCTCAATTCGACTTCATCATGACCTCATTTTTGCCCAGGGAACCAAATTTATGAAAAATCATCGTAAAGCTTCAAAATGGAAAATCCCATGAAAGTTGAAACTTTGAGTGAACTAGCAAGTTTATTTGGCATCCTCACAATAATTTGGATCTAGTTGGAAGGATTGAGCTCAATTGGATTCCATTCCGACCTCATTTTGGCCAAAAGCACCTAGTATGTGAAAGTGCGTCAAAAAAGCTTCAAGGAGGAAAATCTCAAGAAATTTGCAACATGAGCTGAGCTAGTGAATTTATCTGGCTTCATCACAACAATTTGACCATAGCTGGAAGAAATGGACACAATCAGATTCTGCTTTGACCTCATTTTGTTTGAAAGTACCAGTTTCTAAACATTCACCGTAAAGCTTAAGGGAGGAAATTCCTATAAAAATTGCTATTTTAAGTGAGCTAGTCATGTTTACCCAGCTTACTAACAATAATTTGAGTCTATCTGGAAGGAACAAGCTCAATTTGACTTCGTCATGACCTCATTTTTGCTACGGGAACCAAGTTTGCGAAAATGCGTTGCAGAGCTTCAAAATGGAAAATCCCACAAAAGTTGAAACTTTGAGGGAACTAGTGAGTTTATTCAGCATCCTTACAATAATTCAGACTAGTTGGAAGGATTGAGCTCAATTGGATTCCATTCCGATCTCATTTTGGCCAAAAGAACCAAGTACGTGAAAGTACGTTGAAAAGCATCAAGAAGGAAAATCTCACGAATTTTGCAATGTGAAGCGAGCTAGTGAGTTTATCCGGCTTTCTCACAACAATCATAGCCTAGTTGGATGAAATAAACACAATCGGATTCTGCTTTGACCTCATTATGTTTGAAAGTACCAGGTTTCATAATAATCACTTTGAAGCTCAAGGGAGGAAATTCCCCCAAAATTTGCAATTTTAAGTGAGCTAGTTTGTTTACCCAGCTTACTAACAACAATTTGAGTCTAGCTAGAAGAAATGAGCTCAATTCGACTTTGTCATGACCTCATTTTTGCAAAGGGAACCATGTTTATGAAAATACATGGAAAAGCTTCACAATGGAAAATCCCATGACAGTTGAAATTTTGAGGGAACTATTGAGTTTAGTTAGCATCCTCACAATAATTCGAACCTAGTTAGAAGGATTAAGCTCAATTGGATTCCATTTTGACCTCATTTTGGCCAAAAGCACTCAGTAATGGAAAGTGCGTCGAAAAAGCATCAAGAAGGAAATCTCACGAGATTTGCAACATGAAGTTAGCTAGTGGATTTATCCAGCTTCCTCACAACAATTTGAGCTAAGCTTGATGAAATAAACACAATTAGATTTTGCTTTAACCACATTCTGTTTGAAAGTACCAGGTTTCATAACATTCACCGCGAACCTCAACGGAGGAAATTCCCATAAAATTCACAATTTTAAGCGTGCTAGTTTACAAACAACAAGTTGAGTCTAACTGGAAGAAATAAGCTCAATTCGGCTTCGTCATGACCTCTTTTTTGCCAAGGGAACCAAGTTTATGAAAATGCGTGGAAAAGATTCAAAATGGAAAATCCCACAAAAGTTGAAACTTTGAGTGAAATATTGAGTTTATTTAGCATCCTCACAGTAATTCGGACCTAGCTGGAAGGATTGGGCTCAATTGGATTCCATTTGAACCTCATTTTGGCCAAAAGCACCCAGTATGTGAAAGTGCATCGAAAAAGCATCAAGAAGGAAAATCTCACAAAATTTGTAGGATGAAGCAAGCTAGTGAGTTTATCCGGATTCCTTACAACAATTTGAGCCCAATTTGGTGAAATAAACACAATCGAATTCCGCATTGACCTCATTCTGTTTGAAAGTACCAGGTTTCATAACATTTTTCACGAAGCTGAAGTGAGGAAATTCCCACAAAATTTGCAATTTTAAGTGCGTTAGTTAGTTTACCAGGCTTACTAAGAACAATTTGAGTCTACCTGGCAGAAATAAGCTCAATTCAACTTTGTCATGACCTCATTTTTGCAAAGGGAACCATGTTTATGAAAATACATGGAAAAGCTTCACAATGGAAAATCCCATGACAGTTGAAATTTTGAGGGAACTATTGAGTTTAGTTAGCATCCTCACAATAATTCGGACCTAGTTAGAAGGATTAAGCTCAATTGGATTCCAATTTGACCTCATTTTGGCCAAAAGCACTCAGTAATGGAAAGTGCGTCGAAAAAGCATCAAGAAGGAAATCTCACGAGATTTGCAACATGAAGTTAGCTAGTGAATTTATCCAGCTTCCTCATAACAATTTGAGCCAAGCTTGATGAAATAGACACAATTAGATTTTGCTTTGACTATATTCTGTTTGAAAGTACCAGGTTTCATAACATTCACCGTGAACCTCAACGGAGGAAATTCCCATAAAATTCACAATTTTAAGCGTGCTAGTTTACAAACAACAATTTGAGTCTAACTGGAAGAAATGAGCTCAATTCGGCTTCGTCATGACCTCTTTTTTGCTAAGGGAACCAAGTTTATGAAAATGCGTGGAAAAGATTCAAAATGGAAAATCCCACAAAAGTTGAAACTTTGAGTGAAATATTGAGTTTATTTAGCATCCTCACAGTAATTCGGACCTAGCTGGAAGGATTGGGCTCAATTGGATTCCATTTGAACCTCATTTTGGCCAAAAGCACCCAGTATGTGAAAGTGCATCGAAAAAGCATCAAGAAGGAAAATCTCACAAAATTTGTAGGATGAAGCAAGCTAGTGAGTTTATCCGGATTCCTTACAACAATTTGAGCCCAATTTGGTGAAATAAACACAATCGAATTCCGCATTGACCTCATTCTGTTTGAAAGTACCAGGTTTCATAACATTTTTCACGAAGCTGAAGTGAGGAAATTCCCACAAAATTTGCAATTTTAAGCGCGTTAGTTAGTTTACCAGGCTTACTAAGAACAATTTGAGTCTACCTAGCAGAAATAAGCTCAATTCGCCTTCGTCATGACCTCATTTTTGTCAAGGGAACCCAGTTTATGAGAAATCGTCAAAAAGCATCAAAATAAAAATCCCACGAAAGTTGAAACTTTGAGTGAACTAGTGAGTTTATTCGGCATCCTCACAATAATTCTTATCTGGTTGGGAGGATTGAGCTTAAATGGATTCCACTCCAACCTCATTTTGGCCAAAAGCACCTAGTTTGTGAAGGTATGTCGAAAAAGCTTCAAGGAAAATCTCGCTATTTTTGCAACATGAAGTAAGCAATTGGGTTTAGCCGGCTTCCTCATAACAATTTGTGCCAAGTTGGATGAAATAAACACAGTCGGATTCCACTTTGACCTCATTTTGTTTGAAAGTACCAGGTTTCATAATATTTAGCGTAAAGCTAAATCGAGGAAATTCAAACAAAATTATCAATTTTAAGTGACCTAGTTAGTTTATCAGGCTTACTAATAACAATTTGAGACTAACTAGCAGAAACGAGCTTAATTTGACTTCGTCATGACCTCATTTTTCCAAGGGAACGCAGTTCATGAAAAATCGTCGAAAAGCTTCAAAATGAAAAATCCCATGAAAGTTGAAACTTTAAGTGAATTAGTGAGTTTATTCATCATCCTCACAATAATTCAGATCTAGCTAAGAGGATTGAGCTAAAATGGATTCCACTCCAACATCATTTTGGCCAAAAGCACCCAGTATGTAAGGGTGCATCGAAAAAGCATCAAGAAGGAAAATCTCACAAAATCTGCATCATGAAGCAGGCTAGTGAGTTTATCCGGCTTCTTGACAACAATTTGAGCCACGTTCAATTAAATAAACACAATTAGATTCTACTTTGACCATATTCTGTTTGAAAAAACCAAGTTTCATAACATTCGCCGCAAAGCTCAAAGGAGGAAATTCCCAGAAAATTTGTAATTTTAAGCGAGCTGGTTACTTCACCTAGCTTAGAAACAACAATTTGAGTCTAATTAGTACAAACGAGCTCAATTCAGCTTCGTTAGGACCTCATTATTGCCACGGGAACCCATTTTCTGAAAAATCGTGAAAAAGCTTCAAAATGAAAAATCCCACAAAAGTTGAAACTTTGAGTGAACTAGTGAGTTTATTCGGCATCCTCACAATAATTCAGATCTAGTTGGAAGGATTGAGCTCAAATGAATTTCGTTCCTACCTCATTTTGGCCTAAAGCACCCAGTATGTGAGAGTGCATCAAAAAAGCATCAAGAAGGAGAATCTCACAAAATTTGCAGCATGAAGCAGGTTAGTGAGTTTATCCGGCTTCCTTATAATAATTTGAGCCTAGTTGGATGTAATGGACACAACTGGATTCCATTTTGACTCATTTTGTTTGAAAGTACTAGGTTTCTTAACATTCACCGCGAAGCCCAAGGGAGGAAATTCCAACGAAATTTCCAATTTTAAGCTAGTCAGTTTGTTTACCTGGCTTACTAACAACAATTTGAGCCTAGCTGGAGGAAATGAGCTCAATTTGACTTCGTCATGACTTCATTTTTGCCAGGGTAACCAAGCTTATGAAAATACATCTAAAAGCTTCAAAATGGAAAATCCCACGAAAGTTGAAACTTTAAGTGAAATGGTGAGTATATTCAACATCCTCACAATATTTCGGACGTAGTTGGAAGGATTGAGCTCAATTAGATTCCGTTCCGACCTCATTTTGGCCAAAAGCACCCAGTATGTGAAAGTGCGTTGAAAAAGCATCAAGAAGGAAAATCTCACTAATTTTGAACATGAACTGACCTAGTGAGTTTATTCGGCTTCCTCACAATAATTTGAGGCCAGTTGGATGAAATAAACATAATCAGATTCCACTTTGACCTCATTCTGTTTGAAAGTACTAGGTTTCATAACATTCGCGGCGAAACTCAAGGGAGGAATTTCCCGCAAAATTTTCATTTTTAAGTGAGCTAGTTCATTTACCCGGCTTACAAACAACAATTTTAGTCTAGCTTGAAGAAACGTGCTCAATTCGACTTCGTCATGACTGCATTTTTTCCAAGGGAACCAAGTTTATGAAAATGCGTGGAAAAGCTTCAAAATGGAAAATCCCATGAAAGTTGAAATTTTAAGTGAACTAGTGAGTTTATTCGGCATTGTCACAATAATTGCAACCTAGTTGGATAGATTGAGCTCAATTTGATTCCGTTCCGACCTCATTTTGGCCAAAAGCACCCAGTATGTGATAGTGCATCCAAAAAGCATCAAGAAGGAAATCTCATGAAATTTGCAACATCAAGTAAGCTAGAGAGTTTATACGGCTTCCTCATAACAATTTGAGCCTAGCTGGATAAAACGGACACAATCGGATTATGCTTTGAGGTCATTTTTTTAAAATTATTAGGTTTCTGAACATTCACCGCGAAGCTTAAGTGAGGAAATTCCCACAAAATTTGCAATTTTAAAGGACCCAATTAGTTTACCCAGCTTACTAACAACAATTTGAGTCTACATGGAGGAAACGAGCTCAATTTGACTTCGTCATGACCTCATTTTTGCCAAGGGAATGCAGTTTATGAAAAATCATCGAAAACCTTCAAAATGAAAAATCCCATGAAAGTTGAAACTTTAAGTGAACTAGTGAGTTTATTTAGCATCCTCATAATAATTTGAACCTAGTTGGAAGGATTGAGCTCAATTGGATTATGTTCTGACCACTTTTTGGCCAAAAGTAACCAGCATGTGAAAACTGCATCGAAAAAGCATCAATAAGGAAAATCTCACCAAAATTTGCAGCATGAAGCAAGCTAGTGAGTTTATCCAGATTCCTCACAACAAGTTGAGCCCAGTCAGATGAAATAAATACAATCAGATTCCGCTTTGACCTCATTCTGTTTGAAAGTACCATGTTTCATAACATTCACCGTGAAGCTGAAGCGAGGAAATTCAAACAAAATTTGCAATCTTAAGCAAGCCAGTTTGTTTACTCGGCTTACTAACAAAAATTTGAGTTTAGCTGGAAGAAATGAGCTCAATTTGACTTCGTCATAACTCTATTTTTGCCATGGGAACCAAGTTTATGAAAATGCGTTGGAATGCTTCAAAATGGAAAATCCCATGAAAGATGGAACTTTGAGGGAACTAGTTGTTAGATATGTTGGCTTCCTAAGAGGGGGGTGAATTGGGAAGATTAAAATTTTCTGCAAAGGTTAAAAGTATATTGAAGATAGAAGAGACAATAAAACAAAGTATAAAAGAATAACAATGTAAAAGTAGTAAAGAAGAAGGGTAGACACAGAAGTTTATCTTGGTTCGGTCTCTCTATCTTGACTTACGTCTAGTCCCCAAGCAACTACTTGAGATTTTCAACTATCCTGCAAGAATTCAATGGACTTCTTGCAATTGCCTCAGTACAACATTAATGCTCTGTTCTTAGAGCTTACAACTTCTCTCTTTGCACTCTAGCTAAGTGCTTCCCAAATCCCCTGTGATATCCCCTCACAAGAAAATCTTTCTTCCAGATGAAGATAAGATTGATTACAATGAATGAACTCTCTAATTTAGAGTGTATATGAAAGTTGAAGTGCAGAAGTATGAAGTAAGAGAGTAAAAGACTTTGTGTTGAGAATCTGACAGAGTTTCAGGAAATACTTTGTTAAAATCATTACCCACAACTTCAAATGAGATTTTATTTATAGATTTAGGTCTTAACTATACGTTAGAGACAAAATCTATCCATTAGAGAAGTTACCCAATGGTTATTCTAACAAACTATCTATTCACCAACCACATTTAATGCTGCTGACATTCGAAGTTCGAATTTTGGTTAGTTAATAGACGAATTTCGAAGATACCTAAAGTTAAAGACTTTAACATTGAGCTTCAAAGTTCATCTATTATAAATCAAAGTTTGAATTTCCATTATCGAAAAACATTTTTATGTTGGAACATACGAATTTTCAAGTTAAAGTTCTTCTTATTAGTGTGATTAGTAGTCTCATATTGTTACAGTGCCTTCGAAGTTCGAATTTTGATGCCCAAAATTTGTCTGTTAGTGGGCAGCTCAATAAGGCACAATAGTTCATCTTTTCAAAATTCAAATTTTCAAGATTCAAAGTTTGTCTGTCAGAGAGGGCTCTTATCAGACTTAGTTCAAAGTTCAAATTTCTAAATACCAATATTCGTATGTCAACAGATTGTCATAACAGACTTGCAAGCTTTGTTTCTAAAATTTGAATTTTCATAAGCAAAGTTTGTCTGTCAGTGAGCTCATTTTGGACTCTTTCTAAACTTTATTTTTCAGATGAACTTTGACATATCCTCAAATGAATTTTTCATTTTCATAAATTGTGTTATATCAGAAATTCAAATTTTCAAAACTATAAGTTCATCTTTCAAGAAGGGCTCTTGCCAGATTCACCTCAAAGTTCAATTTTCTATACTCAAAGTTCATCTGTCAGAGGAGCCTCTTTTCTGACTAACTAATTTTCAATTTGAAATTCAAATTTCAGAAGCCAAAGTTTGAATTTTCAAAGTAATAGATCAACTTTAAAACTCTAAGCTTCGTCTGTTACTAGGTGTTTTTCAAGTATTCGATGAATCAACATGGAATCATATTTCTAAAAACTTTCTTTTGCCAATTCAAAGTCTTTTACTCAACTCAAACACAATAATAAATCCTATATCTAATCTTGTGCTGATTTTACTTGGATTTCTTCATTTGAGATCATCCATGAACCTTCGATATCTTCTTTCCAAGCTCTAGAAGGTTGGTTTGAAATCATCAAAACACTTGATTCAACACTAGTGAGTTTATTTGGTATCCTCACAATAATTCAGACCTAGTTGGAAGGATTGAGCTCAATTTGATTCCATTCTAACCTCATTTAGGCCAAAAGCACCAAGTATGTGAAAGTACATCGAAAAAGCATCTAGAACAAAAATCTCACAAATCTTGCAACATGAAGTGAACTAGTAAGTTTATCTAGCTTCCTCACAACAATTTGAGCCTAGTTAGATGAAATAAACACAATCGAATTCTGTTTTGACCTCATTCTGTTTGAAAGTACTAGGTTTCATAACATTCGTCGCGAAGCTCAAGAGAGGAAATTCCAGTAAAATTTGCAATTTTAAGTGAGTTAGTTAGTTTACTCGGCTTACTAAGAACAATTTGAGTCTAGCTTGAAGAAAAGAGTTCAATTCAACTTCGTAATGACCTCATTTTTGCGAGGGGAACCAAGTCTATGAAAATGCATCGAAATGATTCAAAATGGAAAACCCCACAAAAATTGAAACTATAGGGGAACTAGTGAGTTTTTTCGACATCCTCACAATAAAGTGAGCCTAGTTGGAAGGATTGAGCTGAATTTAATTTCGTTCAGGAGCCACTTTGGCCAAACGCACCTAGTATGTGAAAGTGCATCGAAAAAATCATCTAGAAGGCAAAACTCCCAAAATTTGAAACATGAAGAGAGCTAGTGAGTTTATCCGGTTTCCTCACAACAATTTGAGCCTACTTGGATGAAATAAATACAATCAGATTCCATTTTCACTTCTTTTTGTTCGATATTACTTGGTTTCTGAACATTCGCCGTGAAGCTTCAAGGAGGAAAATCCCATAAAAAATACACAATTTTAAGCAAGCTAGTTAGTTTATCTGGGTTACTAAGAACAATTTGAGTCTAGTTAGAAGAAACTGTTAGTTAGGCTGACTTCCCAAGAGGGGGGTGAATTGTGAAGATTAAAATTTTCTGCACAAAGTGAAAACAATGAAGAAAGCAAGGTATGACAGAAAAATAGAGTATAAAGCAGTAAGATAAAAGAGTAGTGATAGAGAAAAGAAAAACTATGATATTTATCCTGGTTCGATCTCTCCTCTTGACCTACATCCAGTCCCCAAGACACCTCTTGAGATTTTCCACTATTCAGCAAGAATTCAATGGGCTTCTTGAAAATACCACAGTACAACGTCAGTGCTCTGTTTTCTACAGCTCACTCAATCACTTTTTGCACTTTACAAAGTCCTTTACAATCCCTTGTGATATCTCCTCACAAGAAAATCTATCTTCCAGATGAAGATTAGATTGTTTACAAAGATGAAACTCTCTTGAATAGAGTGAATATGACAGTTAAAGTACAAGTATTGAAGTAAGAGGGTAAAAGTCTTTCTGTAAAAAATTTGGCAGAGTTTCAGTATATACAGAGTTTGATTTGTTACCCACAACTTCAAATGATGTTATATTTATAGATTTAGGTCTCAAATGTCCATTAGAGACAAAATCTATCCATTGGAGAAGTTATCCAATGGTTACTCTGAAAAACTATCCGTTAACCAACCACATTTAATGCTTCTGACATACTGAAATTCGAATTTTGGTTGGTCAACAGATGAATTTCGAAGGAACCGAAGGTTAAAGCTTCCAACGCTGAAATACTGAAGTTCGTCTGTTCATGAAGTGAAATTCGAATTTTGAAACTTAGAAAGTGTTTCTATGTTGTGACATACGAATTTTCAAGAAGAAAGTTTTTCTGTTAAGTATGAATAGTGTTCTCAATTTGCTACAGTGCCCTCGAAATTCGAATTTTGGAACCCCAAAATTCATCTGTCCATAGCAGGCTCAAACAGCACAGTAGTTCATTTACTTCGAAATTCAAATTTTAAAAGAGTGAAGTTTGTCAGTCAGAGAGACCTCTTTTCAGACTTACTTCATCATTCGAATTTATAAACACTGTCATTCGTATGTCAACATGTCATTGTAACAGACTCACAACCTTAGCTTCTGAAATTCGAATTTTCATGTTAAAAGTTCGTCTGTCAGTGAGCAATTTTGAAACTCAGCATAATCTTGATTTCAGATGAACTTTGACATTGTTTCAGACAGATTTCTTTGGTTTTCATAAGTTGTATTTTGTCTGAAATTCAAATTTTGAAAACTCAAAGTTTGTCTGTTACTCAACAGCTTCTTTCAGATACTTATGAAAATTCAAATTTTAGAAAATCAAAATTCGTCTGTCAGAGAGACATCTCTTCAGACTCATTCAGTTTTAGCTCGAAATTCGAATTTCCAAAGGCAAAGTTCGAATTTCCAATATGAGTTCAATGTAAACTTTTCAAACTTCGTCTGTTGGTGGGTATTTTTCAAATATTTCATGATTTAACTTAAAATCAAGTTTTTAAAACATCTTTTCATCAAGTCAAAGTATTTTACCAATATTTAAACATAATTAAACATCCAACAACAAATTTTGCACAGATTTCTCCAGGATTTCTTCATTTGAACTCTTTGTGTACCTTTGAAATCTTGTACTCCAAGCTCTTGAGAGTTGATTTGGAATCAGCAAAACTTCTTGATTCAACAGAAACGTGCTCAATTCTACTTTGTAATGACCTCATTTTTGCCAAGGGAACCAAGTCTTTGAAAATGTGTTGAAATGATTCAAAATGGAAAATCCCACGAAAATTAAAGCTTTAGGTGAACTAGTGAGTTTATTCCATATCATCACAATAATTCAAGCCTAGTTGGAAGGATTGAGCTCAATTATATTCTTTTTCGACCTCATTTTGGCCAAAAGCACCAAGTATGTGAAAGGCTATTGAAAAGCATCAAGAAGGACAATCTCATGAATTTTGCAACATGAAGTGCGATAGTGAGTTTATCTAGCTTCCTCACAATAATTTAATCCTAGTTGGATGAAATGAATACAGTTGAAATCAGCTTTCACCATTTATGTTTTACTTGAAATTCGAATTTCCATTTTTCACAGTTTGTGTTTTACCTGAAATTCAAATTTTCAAAGACTGAAGTTCGTTTGTCAGAGGAACCTCTTTTCAAAATAACATATTTTTAATCCGAATTTTGAATTTCAATTATCAAAATTTGAATTTTCAAAGTAACACAAAGTTTAACATTTCAAAATTCGTTTGTTAGTGGGTATTTTTCAAATATTTCATAAGTTAATGTAAAAACACAGTTTTCAAAACATTTGTGTGCAAGAAGTGAACTAGTGAGTTTATTCGGCATCCTCATAATAATTCAAGCCTAGTTGGAAGGATCGAGGTCAATTATATTCCTTTTTGAACTCATTGGCCAAAAGCACCCAATTTGTGAATGCACATCGAAAAGCATGAAGGACAATCTCTCGAATTTTTCAACACAAAGAGAGCTTATTAGTTTATTTGTTTCCTCACAACAATTAAAGGCTAGTTGGATGAAATGAATTAAATTAGATTCTACTTTCACCTCATTTTGTTCGAAATTACCAGGTTTCTGAACATTCACTACGATGCTCCAAGGAAGAAAATCGCACAAATTTGCAGTTTTAAGCGAGCTAGTTAGTTTTTTCAGGTTACTAACAGCAATTTGAGTCTATTTGGAGGAAATGAGCTCAATTCGACTTCTTCATGACCTCATATTTACCAAGGTAACCTAGTCTATGAAAATGCATCGAAATGCTTGAAAATGGAAAATCCCACTAAAATTCAAACTTTAGGTGAACTAGTGAGTTTATTCGGCATCCCCACAATAATTCGAGCCCAGTTACAACGATTGAGCTCAATTGTATTCCGTTTCAACCTCATTTTGCCTAAAAACACCCAATATGTGAAAGTGCATCGATAAGCATCAAGAAGTACAATCTTATGAATTTTTCAACAGGAAGTGAGCTTGTGAGTTTATTGGGCTTCCTCACAACAATTTGAGCCTAGATGGATTAAATGATCACAATTGGATCCCGCCTTCTCCTCATTTTGTTCTAAATTACCAGGTTTCTAAACATTCACGGTGAAGCTCTCAGGAGGAAAATCCCACAAAATTTGTAATTTTAAGCGAGCTAGATAGTTTATCCGGCTTGCTAACAATAATTTGAGTCTAGTGGGAAAAAACCAACTCAATTCGAATTCGTAATGACCTTATATTTGCCAAGGGAACAAGTCTATGAAAATGCATTGAGAAGCTTCAAAATGGAAAATCCCAAGACAATTGAAACTTTAAGTGAACTAGTGAGCTTATTCGGTATCCTCATAATAATTTGACCCTTGTCGGAAGGATCAAGCTCAATAGTATTCCATTTCGACCTTATTTTGGTCAAAAGCACCCAGAATGTGAAACTGTGTTGAAAAGCATCAAGAAGGACAATCACAAAAATTTTTCAACACGAAGTGAGCTGATCAGTTTGTGGAGCTTCATCAAAACAATTTAAGCCTAGTTAGATGAAATGAACAAAATCGGATTCCGCTTTCACCTTATTTTGTGCTAAATTTCCAGGTTTCTGAACATTCACTATGAAACTCTAGGGAGGAAAATCCCACAAATTTGAAATTTAAAGCTAGCAAGTGGTTTATCCAGCTTGCGAACAACAATTGGAGTCAAGTTGGAAGAAACGAGCTCAATTTGACTTCGTAATAACCTCGTTTTTACCAAGGGAACCAAGTCTATGAAAATGCGTTGAAATGCTTCAAAATGGAAAATCCCGCGAAAATTGAAACTTTAAGTGAACTAGTGAGTTTATTGGACATCCTCTCAATAATTTGAGCCTAGTTGCAAAGAATGAGCTCAACCATATTCTGTTTCAACCTCATTTTGGCTAAAAACACCTAGTATGTGAAAGCACGTCGAAAAGCATCAAGAAGTACAATCTCAAATTTTTCAACACAAAGTGAGCTTGTGAGTATAAGGTTTCCTCACAACAATTTGAGCCTAGTTGGATGAAATGATCACAATCTGATCCCGCCTTCACCTCATGTTGTTCGAAATTACCAGGTTTCTTAACCTTCACGGTGAAGCTCTAGGGTGGAAAATCCCATAAAATTTGTAATTTTAAGCAAGCTAGTTAGTTTATCCAGCTAACTAACAACAATTTGAGTCTACTTTGAAGAAATGAGCTTAATTCGACTTCACGATGACCTCATTCTTGCCAAGGGAACCAAGTCTATGAAAATGCGTCAAAAAAGCTTGAAGATGGAAAATCCCTCGAAAATTGAAACTTTAAGTGAACTAGTGGGTTTATTTAGAGTCCACATAATAATTTGAGCCTAGTTGGAAGGATCAAGCTCAATTGTATTCCCTTTCAACCTCATTTTGTCCAAAAGCGCCAACTATGTGAAAGCGCATTGAAAAGCATGAAGGACAATCTCACGAATTTTTCAACACGAAGTAAGCTTATAAGTTTATCCCGCATCCTCACAACAATTTAAGCCTAGTCTGATGAAATGAACAAAATCAGATTCCGCTTTCACCTCATTTTCTCCTA
Source organism: Adenanthera pavonina (assembly GCA_026686845.1). Lineage (NCBI taxonomy): Eukaryota > Viridiplantae > Streptophyta > Magnoliopsida > Fabales > Fabaceae > Adenanthera > Adenanthera pavonina. The sequence goes on from JAIVEN010000040.1 coordinate 779,126, forward strand.
ATTACCAGGTTTCTGAACATTCACTACAAAGCTCTAGGGAGGAAAATCCCACAAATTTGCAATTTTAAGCTATCTAGTTATTTTATTCGGCTTGCTAACAACAATTTGAGTTTAGTCGGAAGAAATGAGTTCAAATCAACTTCGTAATGACCACATTTTTTCCAAAGGAACCGAGTCTATGAAAATGCGTTGAATTGCTTCAAAATGGAAATTCCCATGAAAGTTTATTGTTTAAGTGAACTAGGAAGTTTATTTAGCATCCTTACAATAATTCGAGTCTGGTTGGAAGGATTGAGCTCAATTGTATTTCGTTTTGATCTCATTTTTGCTAAAAGCACCCAATATGTGACAGTGCATGGAAAAGTATCAAGAAGAACAATCTCACAAAATTTTCAACACGAAGTGAGCTTGTGAGTTTATCCGGCTTCGTCTCAACAATTTGAGCCTAGATGGATTAAATGATCATAATTGGATCCCGCCTTCACTTCATTTTGATCGAAATTACTAGGTTTCTAAACATTCACTGTGAAGCTCTCAGGAGGAAAATCCCACAAAATTTTCAACTTTATGTGAGATAGATAGTTTAGCCGGCTTGCTAACAACAATTTGAGTCTAGTTGGAAGAAACCAACTCAATTTGACTTTGTAATGACCTTATATTTGCCAAGGGAACAAGTCTATGAAAATGCATCGAGAAGCTTCAAAATGGAAAATCCCGGGAAAATTGAAACTTTAAGTGAACTAGTGAGCTTATTCGGTATCCTCATAATAATTTGACCCTTGTTGGAAGGATCGAGCTCATTAGTATTCCATTTCGACCTTATTTTGGTCGAAGGCACCCAGAATGTGAAAGTGCATTGAAAAGCATGAAAGACAATCACACAAATTTTTCAACACGAAGTGAGCTTATTAGTTTATAGAGCTTCATCAAAAGAATTTAAGCCTAGTTAGATGAAATGAACAAAATTGGATTCCGCTTTCACCTTATTTTGTGCTAAATTGCCAAGTTTATGAATATTCACTATGAAACTCCTGGGAGAAAAATCCCACAAATTTACAATTTAATGCTAGCAAGTTTGTTTATCTAGCTTGCTAACTAGAATTTGAGTCTGGTTGGAAGAAACAAGCTCAACTCGACTTTGTAATGACTTCATTTTTGCCAAGGGAACCAAGTCTATGAAAATGCGTCGAGAAGCTTCAAAATGGAAAATCCCATGAAAATTGAAACTTTAAGTGAACTAGTGAGTTTATTCGACATCCTCACAATAATTCGGGCCTAGTTGCAAAGAATGAGCTCAACTGTATTTCGTTTCAACCTCATTTTGGCTAAAAGCACCCAGTATATGAAAGTGCGTCAAAAAGCATTAAGAAGTACAATCTCAAATTTTTCAACACAAAGTGAGCTTGTGAGTTTATCGGGCTTCCTCACAACAATTTGAGCCTAGTTGGATGAAATGATCACAATCGGATCCCGCCTTCACCTCATTTTGGTAGAAATTACCAGGTTTCTAAACATTCACTGTGAAGCTCTAGAGAGGAAAATCCCACAAAATTTGCAATTTTAAGCGAGCTAGTCAGTTTATCCAGCTTTCTAACAACAATTTGAGTCTAATTGGAAGAAACCAACTCAATTCGACTTAGTAATGACCTCATATTCACTAAGGGAACCAAGTCTATGAAAATGCGTCGAGAAGCTTCAAAGTAGAAAATCCCGTGAAAATTGAAACGTTAAGTTAACTAGTGAGTTTTTTCGACATCCTCATAATAATTCAAGGACAATAGTATTCCATTGCGATCTTATTTTGGTCAAAAGCACCCAGAATGTGAAAGTGCATTGAAAAGCATGAAAGACAATGTCACAAATTTTTCAATAAGAAGTGAGCTTATCAATTTATCTTGCTTCCTCAAAACAATTTAAGCCTAGTTAGATGAAATGAACAAAATTGGATTTCACTTTCACCTCATTTTTTCATAAATTACCAGGTTTCTCAACATTCACTATGAAGCTCTATGGAGGAAAATGCCACAAATTTGCAATTCTAAGCTATCTAGTTATTTTATCCGGCTTGTTAACAATAATTTAAGTCCAATTAGATGAAATGAGTTCAATTCGACTTCGTAATGACCTCATTGTTTCCAAGGGAACCAAGTTTATGAAAATGCATTGAAATGCTTCAAAATGGAAAATCCCATGAAAGTTGAATGTTTAAGTGAACTAGGGAGTTTATTTGGCATCTTCACAATAATTCGAGTCTAGTTGGAAGGATTGCACTCAATTGTATTCCGTTTCGACCTCATTTTCACTAAAAGCACCTAGTATGTGAAAGTGCATCAAAAAGTATCAAGAAGAACAATCTCAAGAATTTTTCAACACGAAGTGAGCTTGTGAGTTAATCCGACTTCGTCTCAACAATTTGAGCCTAGTTGGATTAAATGATCACAATTGGATCCCGCCTTCACCTTATTTTGATCGAAATTGCTAGGTTTCTAATCATTCACTATGAAGCTCTCAGGAGGAAAATCCCACAAAATTTTCCGCTTTATGTGAGATAGATAGTTTATCCAGCTTACTAACAACAATTTGAGTCTAGTTGGAAGAAACCAACTCAATTTGACTTCGTAATGACCTCATATTTACCAAGGGAACCAAGTCTATGAAAATGCATCGAGAAGCTTCAAAATGGAAAATCCCATGAAAATTGAAACATTAAGTGAACTAGTGAGTTTATTCGGCATCCTCACAATAAGTCGAGCTTAGTTGGAAGGATTGAGCTCAATTGTATTCTATTTCAAACTCATTTTGGCTAAAAGCACCCAATATGTAGAACTGCGTTGAAAAGCATCAAGAAGGACAATCTCACAAATTTTTCAACACAAAGTGAGCTTGTGAGTTTATCTGGCTTCCTCACAACAATTTGAGCCTAGTTGGATGAAATGATCTCAATTAAATCCTGCTTCCACATCATTTTGTTTGAAATTACCAGGTTTCTAAACATTCATTCTAAAGCTCCAGGGAGGAAAATCCCAAAAAAATTTCAAGTTTAAGCGAGCTAGTTAGTTTATTTGGCTTATTAACAACAATTTGAGTCTAGTTGGAGTAAACGAGCTCAATTCAACTTCGTAATGATATCATTGTTGCCCAGGGAACCAAGTCCATGAAAATGCGTTAAACAACTTTAAAATGGAAAATCCCAAAAAAATTGAATCTTTAAATGAACTAGTGAGTTTATTCTGCATCCTCTTAATAATTCGAGCATAGTTGGAATGATTGAGCTCAATTGTATTCCCTTTGGACCTCATTTTGGCAAAAAACACCCAGTATGTGAAAAGTGTGTTGAAAAGCATAAATGACAGACTAAAGAATTTTGCAACATGAAGTGAGCTAGTGAGTTTATATGGCATTCTCACAACAATTTAAGCCTAGTTGGATGAAATGAACACAATCAGATTCCACTTTCACCTGATTTTGTTCAAAATTACCAGGTTTCTAAACATTCACTGTGAAGCTCCAGGGAGGAAAATCCCACAAATTTGCAATTTTAAGTGAGCTTGTTATTTTATTATATATAGAAACAAGAGAGAGTCTCCACTTACCCTAGAAATTGAGCGGTCGCACACTCACATAGAGAAAGTATACAGATGAACAATGAATGTATAGATGAATAGAGGACGTACGGATGAACACAAAATGTATAGACATTCAAAAATTGAGGAGCTAGCACACCGTTTGAGTTGGAATCACCATTCATGTGGATACCAATAGAGCGAGCCAATCATGCGCGGTAGTTATTGGGGTCTTACAAAATGAAAAAGAATGCAAGGGACACATCGGAGGTAGTTCTTCTTTTACTTCTTGATTTAAGCAATGTTGACAGATCCGTGGGAGAGATTTCAGTGGAGTTTTTCCCTTGTGTGTGTACCAAAATTCCCAACAACTTTGAGGCTAGCTAGTTGAAACAAGCTCAATTCGACTCTGTCTTAACATCATTTTCGTCAGAAGAACCAACTTTATGAAAATGTGTCAAGGAGCTTCAAAATTAAAAATCCCATGAAATTTACAACTTTAGGCAAGCTAATAGTTCTTTTGGCTTCCTCATAATAATTCAAGCCTAGTTGGAAGTATTGAGCTTAATTTGATTCTATTTTGACCACATTTTGGCCAAAAGCACCCTGTTTGTGAAAATACATTGAAAAGCATCAAAAAGGAAAATCTCATGAAATTTACTACTTGAAGGGAGCTAGTAAGTTTATCCAGTGTCCTCACAACAATTTCAGCCTTATAGCATGAAATGAAAACAATCAGATCACATCATTTTGTCCGAAAGCAGCAAGTTTGTGAACATGCGCTGAGATGTTTCAATTATGAAAGTCCAATTGAATTTGCAATTTTGAGTGAGTTAGTGAGTTTATCTAGCTCCCTCACCACAATTTGAGTTTAGTTGGATAAAACGAGCTCCATTTGAGTTCATCTTGGCATCATTTTTGCTAAAAGAACCAAGTGTATGGAAATGTGTCAAGGAGCTTCAAAACATAAAATCCCATGAAATTTATAACTTTTGGCGAGCTAATAGTTCTTTAGGCTTCCACATAATAATTCGAGCCTAGTTGGAAGTATTGAGCACAATTAGATTCCATTCTGATCTCTTTTTTGACAAAAGCACCTTCTTTTGTGAAAATGCATCGAAAAGCATCAAAAGGGAAAATCTCATGAAATTTGCAACTTAAAGGTAGCTAGTAAGTTTATCTGGTATCCTCACAACAATTTCAGCCTTGTACGATGAACTAAACACAATTGGATTCGCTTTCACCTCATTTTCTCTGAAAGTAGCAAGTTTGTGAACATGCTTTAAGAAGTTTTGAGTGGAAAATCCAACTAAATTAGCGATTTTAAGCAAGCTAGTGAGTTTATTCGGCTTCCTCGCCACAATTGGAGTCATGTTGGATGAACTGAGCTCGATACAACTCTGTCTTCATTTCATTTTCGCCAAAAGAACCAAGTTTACAAAAATGCATTAAGCCGCTTCAAAACTGAAAATCCCTCGCAATTTGCAACTTTAGGTGAGTTAATACTTAATTTGTCTTCCTAACATAAATTCTAGCCTAGTTGTAAGGAATGAGCTCAATTAGATTTTGTTCAGACCTCATTTTGGCCAAAAACACTAGTTTATGAAAATCAACAAAAAGCATCAAAAAGGAAAATACCACGGAATTTGAAATAAGAAGTGAGTTAGTGAGTTTATTTGGCTTCCTCACAATAATTTGAGCTTGGTTGGATGAAATAAACATAGTCGGATTCCATTTTCACCTCTTTTTGTCCAAAGGGAGCAAGTTTGTGAACATGCGCCAAGTAGGTTCAAGTAGGAAAATCCCACTGAATTTGCAATTTTAAGTGAGCTAGTAAGATTATCTAGCTTCGTCACCACAATTTGAGTCTAGTTGGATGAAACGAGCTCGATTCGACTTCATCTTGACATCATTTTCGTCAAAAGAACCAAGTTTATGAAAATGTGTCAAGGAGCTTCAAAACTAAAAAGCCCATGAAATTTACAACTTCAGGCGAGCTAATAGTTCTTTCGGCTTCCTCATAATAATTTGAGCCAAGTTGGAAGTATTAAGCTCAATTGGATTCCGATCTGACGTCATTTTGGCCAAAAGCACCCTGTTTGTGAAAATGAGTCGAAAATCATCAAAAGGAAAAATATCACGAAATTTGCAACTTGAAGGGAGCTAGTAAGTTTATCCGGCTTCCTCTCAACAATTTCAGCCTTGTAGGAAGAAATGAACACAATTGGATTTGCTTTCATGTCCTTTTGTCCGAAAGCAGCAAGTTTGCGAACATACGCTAAGAAGCTTCTAGTAGGAAAATCCAACTAAATTTGCAATTTTAAGCAAGCTAGTAAGTTTATCCAGCTTCCACACCATAATTGGAGTCATGTTGGATGAAACGAGCTCGATTCGACTTTGTCTTGACCTTATTTTTGCCAAAAGAACCAAGTTTATGAAAATCCATTCAGACACTTCAAAATTGAAAATCCCTTGAAATTTGCAACTTTAGGTGAGCTAGTAGTTATTTTGGCTTCCTAACAACAATTCCAACCTAATTGGAAGGAATGAACTCAATTGGATTCTGTTCTGACCTCATTTCAGCCGAAGGCACTTGTTTATAAGAATCATAAAAAAGCATCAAAAAGGATAATCTCATGTAATTTGTAACATAAAGTGAGTTAGTAAGTTTATCCGACTTCCTCACAATAATTTGGGCCTAGTTGGATGAAATGAACAAAGTCGGATTCCATTTTCACCTATTTTTGACCAAAGGGTGCAAGTTTGTGAACATATGCCGAGAAGCTTTAAATAGGAAAATCCAACTAAATTTGCAATTTTAAGTGAGCTAGTAAGATTATTCAGCTTCCTCACCACTATTTGAGTCTAGTTGGATGAAACAAGCTCGATTTGACTCTATCTTGACATCATTTTCACCAAAAGAACCAACTTTATGAAAATGTGTCAAGAATCTTCAAAACTGAAAATCCCATGAAATTTACAACTTTAGGTGAGCTAATAGTTGTTTCGGCTTCCTCATAACTATTCGAGCCTAGTTGGAAGCATTGAGCTCAATTGGATTCCTTTTTGACCTCATTTTGGCCAAAAGCATCCAGTTTGGGAAAATGCGACAAAAAGTTTCAAAAAGGAAAATCTCATGAAATTTGAAACTTGAAGGGAGCTAGTAACTTTATCTGGCTTCGTCACAACAATTTCAGCCTTGTAGGATGAAATGAACACAATTGGATTTGCTTTCACCTCATTTTATTCGAAAAGCAGCATGTTTTTGAACATGCGCTGAGAAGCTTCTAGTAGGAAAATCCAACTAAATTTGCAATTTTAAGCGAGCAAGTGAGTTTATCTGGCTTCCTCACCACAATTTGAGTCTAGTTGGATGAAACGAGCTTGATTTGACTCCATCTTAACATCATTATCGCTAAAAGATCCAAGTTTATGAAGATGTGTCAAGGAGCTTCAAAATTGAAAATCCCATGAAATTTACAACTTTGGGTGAGCTAATAGTTCTTTCAACTTCCTCATAATAATTTGAGCCTAGTTGGAATTACTGAGCACAATCGGATTCGATTCTAACCTCATTTGGGCCAAAAGCACCCTGTTTGTGCAAATGCATCAAAAAGCATAAAAAGGGAAAATCTCATGAAATTTGCAACTTTAAGGGAGCTAGTAAGTTTATCCGGCTTCCTCACAACAATTTACTCAAGACTTATTCTCTTATCTTATTAAAATATTTTTAGGCTAGATCTTCATAAAACAATACGTTATATCTGTAGGGGAAAACTATCATCAAAATGAGTATATTTCCTTCCTGTTACTATTAATTCATAACTTTGTTCTCTTTCTGCTTGTTTACTTCTTCATTAGTAGCAGCTTTTCTGACTTCCACCTCTAGTCATCATACTACTATAATTTGGTGGAGTTCTGTACTAACTGTATGAATGTGGCTTTGTACTTACTTATTGACTAATCTATCGCTTGTCAGAACATAATAATCCCATCTTCTTTCTCATCCCTAATTGACTACAGGAAATATTTATCATAACATATTACAAAATAGTTTCCATGTCAAGGGTATGTTCTAAGCTTGCAGGATCAATTCAATATTAAGTCACCACCTATCTACTTCTTTCTCAAGTGAGTAAATAAATAGCCTATAGGACTTTTGTTTCAGAGGAATATCCCATTAACTCAAAATCTTTTCTAAACTCAGTATCCAGTCCTCAACCACTTGTACTTCAAACCTTAAAAAGAGGGAGGGCATCATTTCTAGAACTGAGCTATTACATGCTGCAGGTTAGCATGATCAATCCTTGTCTCCATTACTTAGTTCATGGATATAGCTTAGGATACCTATTGTTGATATTGCCTCAATGATGGAATTTTAACTCTGGTTTCCTAAGGCTGTCTACAAGTATCTAAGGTTCGCTATAACTTTTCAATAATCCTTTGCTATTGATCTCATCTATTCATAATAACTTGCAAAGGATCACCCTATAGTGTCTTTCATTGTTTAGGAGTTTCTACTCTTATTTGTCTATTGATGTGAACCAGTTTGAATTCATTATAATCTATTCATAGATGTTTAATAATTATACTTAGAGAACATGTATATAAACATAATACTTTTAACCACATAAATAAACTTTTTCCATAAGCCCTTATAGTTTCATTACATTATGATTTCATTATACTTCTTACATGTGACTTCTCATGATAAACTCAAAACTTACAGTTATCATTGTTCTTCACCTTTATACATTTATATATATATTGAGACATGATCTCTTTTATCATTCCATTCTGGAGGGACCAGAGCTACATTCACCTCTAACAGAAGCTTCATTGAACTTCTCTTTTGGATGCTCTTCTAAGTCCTTGGAATCTTCTTCTTCTATGTCTATAACAGGATCATCCTATTCTAGTTGGATCACCTCCAAATATGTCAACTCTTTAATACAATCTTGTAAAGTTTCTAGCATTTCTTCTTGGAGTCTTCTAGAGCCAATACTTGATCATTAACTCCTACTTGTTGATGATTTAACCTAATATCCCTTTGTATGCAATAGGCAGCAATATATTCATCTAGACAGCCAAACTATGCACTATCTAGCTTAGCTTTAATACAAGTCCAGAAGAAATCATTAGGGATTTCATTAACAAATGTATCAATCCATAATGGCTTTAGGTAATGTACCCCTTTACCTACTAGAAAGCCCTTGACCTTAGCAACTTCATATCAAGAATCTGGCATATACATAGGCCCTCCAAGATATGCCTCGCTTTTCTTGAAACACTTTTAAACACTCTGATATACCTTATCTTTCATATTATTTAGACTGTCATTACTAGGGTTATCCGGATCTAGTAAAAAAAAAATCCACCTCATAGTCCCCGTCTTTTACAGCTACCATTCCTGGTTTCTATACTTGAGCAAGAAGAGCTAAAACAATTTAGGATGGGACTACTTTAACAATTTTAGATCTAGTTGGATGAGGTCCTTCATTAACATTGGACTTGTTCGAACCTACTATTGGTAACTTGTTAGAGCCAATACTATCATTATTTTCTTTCATCGTTGGCTCAGGGATCACCCATCTCTCATGGTCAGGATCCCGACTATTGTTTGAGAAAAACATCTTATCCATCTCAATACATAATAGTAATCCTTGTAAATAAACTGATCCAAAGGAATATTAATAATTAATATATTCTTTTCTCTAAACTTAACTATTTTGGCCCAAATATAATGCTTTGAGAGCCTAAACCTTCAACTCTGATATCAAAATGTGTAACACCTTATAATAGAGCCCATTTTCCATATATTAGGCCTTAGTTATGATCTATTAATCATGATTAGAGACTTAAATCACCTAGAAAATTAAAATAGAATTTTTCAAAATTCAGTGGTACTATTCATGTAGCAAATCCGATTGACTGACCAGATATTAGAAATTCATAACTAATTATAAAAAAACCATATTGAGTCGATTCAAGTTTCCAAAATCATAGTAAATACATATCTACATGGAAAAATTATGAAATAGTGACTTCATTGGGCCAATTCCTACATTAAATTTTGTGGACTTTTACTGTTCTATTTGGTCATTTTTCTATCTTTTAGTTTTCTTGCCTCAAATTTGAAAAATCATATTTCATTTAATTTTGGACCCAATCATCCATACTCTATGTCATTTGAAAGCTATATATGTCTAATTGTAGACATATTTTTCTTGTACATTTATTTCACTTACACAGGGCATGACATTGGCTTAAAACATGAAGGGTCAGAATTCATCTTTTACTGGAACAGTTTTGGGAAAACCTCGGAATCTTCTATTATACAGCTCCAATTACCTCCAAATCAGTGGCATATGAAACTTAAACACAGAAATTTTTATACATAAAAACTACTAAGTTTTTGGAGCTTTGTACAATTTTATACTGTCTTTTAAATTTTCCAGTATCTAACTTTCAGTTTCCAGTTTTCCTAATCTTGCCCTAATTTGAACCCTAACTTTAAAAATTCACCATAAATTGTACACTTAGCCAAATTAGGTGTTCCTTAGCTATATGGAAATCTTATTCCATCTAATTTTGGAACAAATAAATTACTCAAGCCAATTTCTTTGTCTTTCATGAACAGTACCTATGTCCTCTTAGATTGCTTAAGATAAGCCTTTCCATTCCTAATTTGTCAAAATATACTTCATAACATAGTCACATCATGATTCATTGTTCCAATTCCATTCATAACATTTCATAATGGTCTAATGAACATAATAGCATAGAGATACACACCTCAAGACATGCACAAGATTATACATAATATCCTTAAATACAATGTCATAGCTTGAATTATCAATTCAACCATTAATCCCTTTTTCTTGCTTCGTAGCTCCCTTGTCTTCAATGTCATTGCTTGCACGTAATGTAGTTTTCATTTTGGAAGGGTGAGATTCATTGAATATCAGTATCAGTCACTATTCATGTAATGATATTATCATATTGAGCATATAATCATCATAAAACATCAAGTGAATACTTTAGAATATTTATGCCATAATATTTTACAAAAATCTTGGCAGAGTTTCCTTTGATATTTTGGATATCCCTAGATCTCAAATCTCCTTAAATAACTCAGAAAACATTCTCAAAATATCACAAATCATCATATCAAACAATAGGCAAGTCATCAAATTCAGTGATTATCATATGACAATATAAGGCAAGAATAGGTAAAATTGCTACCTTCATGCTTTCTCTTACTCTTCCACTTAATACTAATGCTTCCAGTAGCTTCCTTGGGCTTCTTCAAGTATTGCATCATCAAATACTAACTTAGGCCACTATTTTATGGTGCCATATCATAAAGTTCGACACTAAACCTTAAAATTCCATCTTAGCTTTCTCTTTGTTTTTCTTTACACTAAAACATATTCTTAAGGTTTTGAACCATAGGAAATCCATTTTTGAATTTCTAATTATGAAATTCCAACTCTAGGATCAAACCCTAATTAGGCCAAAAATAGCATAAAAATTGGAAAAATATTTGCTTCCCAAAACTTGCTCTAATCTATGGTTTCATGCTACTTGGCACCTAGTCTTGCCTTTTCCTTTGATTATTTCATGAAAGCATCACTTTATCTCTCCACCCTCTCTTATGGATGAAATTTATAGAGGCTAAAGAGGAAAGAAAACTCTATAAAACTCTTCCTATATGCTTGAAAATACAAGATGGAGATGGTAGAATTTTACTTTGATGCTTTAGCCTTCAAGCCTTGCAACTTGCCTTCACTTTCCTATCTTCTCTCTCTCTCTTTCTTTCTTGTGTTTTTCTCTCTCTATTTGCTGCTGAATGTGTCATCCAGAATGAAGGAGAAAGAGAGAAATTATATGGCTTAGTCACTCACTACTTGCACAATTAACCTTAATCATTTTTGGTCTAAAAGTCAAGACTTCTTCAATAAGTTTTTGGCCAAAAATCTCATGCCTTCCTTGAGAAGTTTTGGGGAAAAAATGTATGTTGCACCCATTCCTAAGAGAGGTATTTGAATGTCCCTATACTGCTTAATTTTTCCTGGTTCAGATATATCTTGAACCCGGTAATTTTTTGTTGTACCAATAAAATTGCATTTTATAGTAAATTAGTTTTTTTGGGTTACAGCACTATTCCAATTTTATTTTCATATTTTATTAATTATCTTGTCCCAAATGGTATCTGTGTATGACACATATCCTGTCTTAGTCTCTTTTTTATTGTCTCTGGAGCCCACAATCTACTTTATCAGTATTTAATTACTTTTGGACAATCGACACTAATTATTTTTTTATTGTTACATAATAACCTTTAGTGCCATATGCCATTAGGCTCACCTCGCCTAGACCTTCGTTTTGACAGTAATTTTATATATTTACAAAATTACCCTTGACCCAAGGTTCAATTATAATTTCTGAAACTTTCGGGTCATTAGGTGTAACTTTTGTCAAAAACTTTTACCCCTTATTCCCCGTTAATTTTAAAGTTTAGGAACATGGATATCATTTTTATAATTTTTAGGGGTAAAAATGTAATTTTTCATTTTTTTGACTTGGAAAAATGATATCTTTGCCCTTTTTTTATGCAAAACTATGTCTGTCCATTTTGAAAAATTTCCTATGCATTTCTAGATATTTTAGTTTTCTTTGGATGTTACACATTTTGGCCAAAAGCACTAGTTTACAAAAATCACCAAAAAATGTCAAAAAGGAAAATCTCATGAAATTTGCAACACGAAGTGAGTTAGTGAGTTTATCCGGCTTCCTGACATCAATTTGAGCCTAGTTGGATGAAATAAACACAATCAGATTCCGTTTTCACCTTTTTTTTTCAAAAGGAGCATATTCGTGAACAAGCATCTTGAGAAGATTTAAGTACGAAAATCCAACTAAATTGGCAATTTTAAGTGAGCTAGTAAGATTATCTGGCTTTATCACCATAATTTGAGTCTAGTTGGATGAAACTAGCACAATTTGAGTCTAGTTAGATGAAACGAGCTCGATTCGACTCCGTCTCGACATCATTTTCACTAAAAGATCCAAGTTTATGAAGATGTGTCAAGGAGCTTCAAAATTGAAAATCCCATGAAATTTACAACTTTAGGTGAGCTAATAGTTCTTTCAACTTCCTCATAATAATTTGAGCCTAGTTGGAATTACTGAGCATAATCGGATTCGATTCTAACCTCATTTAGGCCAAAAGCACCCTATTTGTGAAAAAGGCGTTAAAAAGCATCAAAAAGGAAAATCTCACAAAATTGCAACTTGAAAGGAGCTAGTATATTTATCTGACTTCCTCACAACAATTTCAGCTTTGTAGCACGAAATGAACACAATCGGATCACCTTATTTTGTCCGAAACTAGGAAGTTTGTGAACATGCACTAAGAAGCTTCAAGTAAGAAAGTCCAACTAAATTTGAAATTTTAAGTGAGCTAGTGAGTTTATCCAGCTTCATCACCACAATTTGAGTCTAGTTGGATGAAACGTGCTCGATTTGACTCCTTCTTGATCTCAATTTTGCCAAAAGAACTAATTTTACGAAAATCAGTTAAGACGCTCCAAAACTGAAAATCCATTGCAATTTGCAACTTTATGCAAGCTAGTAGTTACTTCGGCTTCCTCACAATAATTCAAGCCAAGTTGGAAGGATTGAGCTCAATTGGATTCCGTTCTGACCTCATTTTGGCCAAAAGCACCCGGTTTATGAAAATGCATGAAATAGCATCAAAAAGGAAAATCTCACGAAATTTTCAGCAAGAAGTAAGCTAATGAGTTTATCATGATTCATCACATCAATTTGAGCCTAGTTGGATAAAATGAACACAATTGGATTCCATTTTCACCTCATTTTGTCCAAAAGCAGTAAGTTTGTGAACATGCACCAAGAAGGTTTAAGTAGGAAAATCCAACTAAATTTGCAATTTTAAATGACCTAGTGAGTTTATCTTACTTCCTCATCATAATTTGAGTCTAATTGAATGAAATCTGCTTAATTCGACTTCGACTTGACATCATTTTCTCCAAAAGAACCATGTTTATGAAAATGTGTCAAGGAGCTTCAACAAAAAATGCACGAAATTGGCAACTTTAAGAGAGCTAGTAGTTCATTCAGTTTCCCCATAAATACACGACCATAGTTGGAGGAAATAACCTCAATTGGATTCCATTTTGACCTCATTTATGCCCAAAGCATCCTATTTGTGAGAATGCATTGAAAAGCATCAAAAAGAAAAATCTCATGAAATTCGCAGCTTGAAGGGAGCTAGTAAGTTTATTCAGAAAAATCTCATGAAATTTGCAGCTTGAAGGGAGCTAGTAAGTTTATTCTGCTTCCTCTAAACAATTTCGGCCTTGTAGGATGAAATGAACACAATCGGATTATGATTTCACCTCATTTTGTCCGAAAGCAGCAATTTTGTAAACATGCGTTAAGAAGTTCTAGTAGGAAAATCTGACTAAATTTGCAATTTTAAGTGAGATAGTGAGCTTATCCGGTTTCATCACCATAATTTGAGTCTAGTTAGATGAAACATGCTCGATTTGACTCCATCTTGATCTCAATTTTGCCAAAAGAACTAATTTTACGAAAATCAGTTAAGACGCTCCAAAACTAAAAATCCATTGCAATTTGCAACTTTATACAAGCTAGTAGTTACTTAGGCTTCCTCACAATAATTCGAGCCAAGTTGAAAGGATTGAGCTCAATTGGATTCTGTTCTGACCTCATTTTGGCCAAAAGCACCCAGTTTATGAAAATGCATGAAATAGCATCAAAAAGGAAAATCTCACAAAATTTTCAGCAAGAAGTCAGCTAGTGAGTTTATCATGATTCATCACATCAATTTGAGCCCAATTGGATAAAATAAGCACAATTGGATTCCATTTTCACCTCATTTTGTCCGAAAGCAGTAAGTTTGTGAACATGCACCAAGAAGGTTTAAGTAGGAAAATCCAACCAAATTTGCAATTTTAAACAACCTAGTGAGTTTATCTTACTTCCTCATCATAATTTGAGTCTAATTGGATGAAATCTGCTTAATTCGACTTCGTCTCGACATCATTTTCGCCAAAAGAACCATGTTTATGAAAATGTGTCAAGGAGCTTCAACATAAAAAAACGCATGAAATTGGCATTTTTAAGAGAGCTAGTAGTTCATTCAGTTTCCCCATAAAATACTCAATCATAGTTTTTAGGAAGTAACCTCAATTGGATTCCGTTTTGACCTCATTTATGCCCAAAGCACCCTGTTTGTGAGAATGCATTGAAAAGCGTCAAAAAGAAAAATCTCATGAAATTTGCAGGTTGAAGGGAGCTAGTAAGTTTATTTTGCTTCCTCCAAACAATTTCAACCTAGTAGGATGAAATGAACACAATCGGATTCCGCTTTTACCTCATTTTGTCCTAAAGCAGCAAGTTTGTGAACATGAGTTTATCGGGGTTCCTCACAACAATTTGAGCCTAGTTGGATCAAATGATTACAATGACATTCTACTTTCACCTCATTTTGTTCAAAAGCAGCAAGTTTCTAAACATTTACCATGAAAATTCAACTCCAAAAATTGGACAAAATTAGCAATTTTAGGTAGGCTAGGGAATTTATCCAGCTTACTCACACTAGTTTGAGCCTAGTTGGATGAATCGAGCAAAATTGGAATCCATCTTGACATTATTTTCACCAAAGGAATAAAGTTTATGAAAATGTGTCAGAATGCTGCAACATCAAAAATCACACGAAATTGGCAACTTTAACCAAGCTAGTAGTTCATTCAACTTCCTCACAAATATTTGATCGTAGTTGGAGGAAGTAAGCTCAATTGGATTCTGTTTTGACCTCATTTAGCCAAAAGCACCTATTTGTGAAAATGCGTAAAAAAACATAAAAAAGGAAATCTCAGGAAATTTGCAACATGATGGTAGCTAGTAAGTTTACTTGGCTTTGTCATAACATAATCAGATTCTGCTTTCACCTCATTTTGTCTGAAAAGCAGCAAGTTTTTGAACATGCACTGGGAATCTTCTAGTAGGAAAATCCAACAAAATTTGCAATTTTAAGTGAGCTAATGAGTTTATCTGGCTTTGTCACCATAATTTGAGTCTAGTTGTATGAAACAAGCTCGATTTGACTCCATCTTGACCTCATTTTTTCCGAAAGAACCAATGTTACGAAAATACGTTAAGACGCTTCAAAACTTAAAATCCCTTGCAATTTGCAACTTTCGACATGCTAGTACTCATTACGGCTTCGTCACAATAATTCCAGCCTTGTTGGAAGGATTGGGCATAATTGGATTCCATTCTGACCTCATTTTGGCCAAAAGTGTTGGAGATTATGCCCTAGGCCAATTATTGTATTATGAACATTGTATTTCAGTATGAAAAAAAAGAAGGTATTTTTTCTTACATTATTATATTGTTTGCATGTTTTTCTTTATAATAATATCCTTGGATAAATTATTTTATCCTAAATATCCCTAGTGAATCATCTTTATGGCAACAATGATGAATTAAGGCCATTATGATTTTCATTGATAATTATGTGATAATTTTGCATGAAGATACAAATCAAAATCATAAGCTCCTGTTAGAGAATAAGCACTGGATGGACCCATCATGAGATAGCTACATGGATCAAGTCATAAGCATATCTCATATATAACCGTGTCACTAAGCCCTCAGACCTGAGATCACCATGGCTTCCTACATGGGGAACACAACACTTTGGCATAGTCAAAAGTTACCTTTGATCGGGAGATAATAAATGCTATGATCGAGCATAATGGAACTCGTGTGGAGGAAGATGAATGGTCAAGATGTAATTTGTCTCTCTAATTAATGGAAAGATATATCAGGGCCCCTCGACGAGTGAGACTGAGAAAATGCATGGTTGTGCTCAAATGAAAGAGTTTCCATTTGTTCTGTCAATCTGCTCGGAGATCGAGAAAGTGATAGTCGAGTAAAATAAGGATGACGTTTCCATTCCTCATACTTGACCTATATATCATGAGACAAAAGGGATGTGATTGGGTTATATGATAAGTTGCATTGGATCACCGATCTCATATGATTTGGGTAGTCACAGTGTCTTGCTAGAGGCCACTTGTGACTTGTGGGTCCACTTGTGACTTGTGGGTCCAATAGTGTTATTAGCCCACTGCCAACATCATGTGGGCCTATAGGGTTGTAACAGCCCTCATGACTTTATTTTGGCATTGTGTGTAGAACTAGAGGAAAACAGGACGGAGGAAGGCTCAAGTAAAGGAAAATTGAGCTCCATACCGTGGCTTGGAGCAGTGCCGCCATGCTAAGAAGAGCTCCAAAATGAGGTTTTTGACTGGAAGGACGGGCACCGCGTTGAACTTACTTGGAGTCATGGCAAGAATCGAGATTTTTGTTTAAATCCAGATCATTTCAATTGAATGTACGAAGCAGAAAAAAAGGAGAAATAAGGGAGCTCTGCTAGGGTTTGAAGATTTCAGCCATTGGGAGTGTTTTCTGACATCCAAGAGCTTGGAGTCAAGTTGACAAGTGATTTCTACTCCTTCCTCTCCTTTTTCTTTGGTTGAACTTGGGGTTTTTCGGTTATATGTTGAGATTTCTAGTTTGAGATGGAATCCACTTATTGAAATGGAGGATATGGGGTTAAAGAAGTGTGTTTTGGTATTCTTGTTGCTTAGATGTGAGTTTTGAAGGATTTATATATGATTTGAGCTTCACCCTAGGTTGTTTTCGGTTAGGGCTCTTGGGAATCTAAAGTGTATGTGGTTAAGTAATGTTTGATGGTTCTCAAGAGCTTATTGATGCATGAAAGGGGTGTTAGAACCTTAGGTTACGCTAAATTGGTTAAATTGTGATGTTTGGCTTATCAGTATATATGGTTAATTGCAGAATTATGATATTGTGAAGGTTGTTTGGTAGCCTCAGAGGGGTTCAAGTGTGTCGGACAACTCGAAAAGTTTATGGAATCCACATGTGTGATATTGACACTTGAGGTAACCGGGTGTTTGTTTGTATTGTATTGTTTGTATTATATGATAATACGTATATTTATGTATATATGCATGTTTCTTTTACACCACGATATTGATGTGTTCGTGTGTACTGTTTTCTGCATATTGTAATATGCACAGAACTAGATGAGGATTATGATTATGATGATGATTACATATGAGATGATGATGTTGATGTGACATGACATGATGCATGTATGACATTGTGACATGATGATGATGATTATATGATGATACATGAGCATCACCGCATGACATTATGAG
The DNA here is from genome assembly GCA_026686845.1 of Adenanthera pavonina. Classification (NCBI taxonomy): domain Eukaryota; kingdom Viridiplantae; phylum Streptophyta; class Magnoliopsida; order Fabales; family Fabaceae; genus Adenanthera; species Adenanthera pavonina. The sequence continues at coordinate 796,995 of JAIVEN010000040.1, forward strand.
ATTGTGATATATGATGGATTGGGTGATGGTGATGATATGATATATGATGATATATGTTAGGGAGGATAAGGATGGAATATATATATATGTTAGGAAGGATAAGGATGGGATCCCTGCAGCTAAATCACCTCCTATGGCTAGGAGGGGAAAGACGCACAGTGGACCACACCTTCCCTAAACCACTACCAATTCATGGTGGGAAAGGAGAAGGAGAGCCACGGTCTAAACATTAGTGTTACCTTTGACCTGGTGCACTAATGGGAGGTGAGCTTAGTGATGTCTCGGAATCAGTCTTCACCGACTGTTAGAAGGGAATTACCTATATGAAATATCCTGTTATGACGATAGCCAGTGGTTCTAGCTGTGTGCGAGGGAGACATGGATTCCATTCATTTCACATTACATTCATGAATTGTATGAGATATATGTATATATATGCGTGGTTGTCCCCGGTTACTGAGATGTTGTCTCACACCCCTCTCTCATGAACTAACCTTTTAGGTGATGGTTCTAGCACTAGTCTTGAGAAGATGCATGAGTTGCATCAGATGTGGGGATATTAGATCTATATAGCCTGTGTGTAATTTGGATATGTAACTTGTGCCAAGTAGGATAGAAGGTTTTGTAATGAATGTATGGCATTGTAAGGATTGTTATGGATAGATGTATGTATGGTTATATATGTGGAAATGTGTTGTATGTGTTACGTATGATGAAAGGTGGAATTGGGCCTGGTTGGTGTGTTTTAGGTCCTATAGCCCGTTTTGTCAAGTTGGGGTTCAAAGGAGTCAAATCTCAGAGAAGTGGTTCCTTTTGATGTGAAACCTCATTGGACAAATTGGTTTAGGGTTTTGGACCTGTATGAATAGTCTTTGAGTGACCATTTGCTTTTGTTAGCAATTGAAGGTGGTTAATGGTGAGTTTTGGTCAATAAGTGACAAAAATGGTGTCAGGGGTCCAGAATCTCCATACAGAGTTGGATTGAGGTGAAGTTGGTGTTTATAGAAAGATTAGGACTAGATTGACTTGTAGGAGTTGGAATCAAATCAATCAGAGGTCGAAGTATAAAGTTATGTGCGTCAAAAGTTCACCCCGGTGGATGAAGTTTGCTAGTATAGAAAACCAGCATGGGGCATCGCGGCACTAGGTAGTAAGCCGCGGCACCACACAGTCTACTAGCGAGTCAAAAACAGGGGAGGCCTGGAGCTGCGGTGGTATTGTAACGGCCGTAGCCGCGGCCCCAACCCAATTTTAGGTGTTGTTTGGTTTGTTTCCACTGTTCTGAAGTTTTGGAAGGTTGTTTTAAGACATTTGGGTTGTGTTTGGTTAGTATTTTGAAGGTTTTTGGTCGACTCTGGAGGTATTTGTATGTAAGGTGTTACAAGAGTCACACACAAGAATGGGCCAACTCGAGCTAGAATGTCCAGATTCTTTAAATCTAAAATGTGTCTAGATTCAATGAATTTAATGTTCAATTTAGGGTGAAAGAGTTATATAGATATTTGATATATATATATATTAAAATTCAAAAAATATATATGTTCGATATATTATATATTTGATATATATTTCAAAATATATATTGTTCAAATCAATTCAAATTGATTAGTTTTAAATTTAATTATATATGATAGATTTAAATTTCAACTAATGTCAAAATCTAAATTTGATTTAGATTGGATTCTAAATTTGAATTTAAACTAATAATCTAAATTTGATTTATATGATAAATTAAATCTAAATTTGATTCTGGATATATATATTAGATAGTTAGTTTAAATTTAATCTATTAGATAGATTTAAATTCAAACTAATCTATTTAATTAATATTTGACTTAGTTCAAATTATTGATTTCAATTAAACAAATACTGAATCCTATCTATATATTGATATAAACATGGATACAAAATTAATAGAATTCAAATTACCCTAAAGAGAGAGTGGCTGCATACTCAAAAAGAAAAATTGTACTGACGAATGACGAATAGTGAAGGCGTATGAACTTGCACGGACTTGTATGGAATTATATGGACTTCACAACCAGAGGTGCTAGCATGCCGTTTGAGTTGGACTCACTGTTCATGTGGATACCGGTAGAGGGAGCTGACCAATCACGTTAGTTCCTAGGGTCCGACGAAATGAAAAAGAACACTAAGGGACGCACTGAAGGTAAATTCTTTTTTCTACATCTCAATCTAAACAACGTTGACGGACCCATGGGAGGGAATTTCTTATAGTTTTTTCATTGCGCGTATAGAGAAATTACCAACAATGGTATCAGAGACACATCAATGATTGTTTAAATTGAGTTCTTTAGTATATGATTGCATATATGTGATATGTGCAAACTCAAGTTATCCAATTTGATTTTTCAAATCAGTTTTCAATTTTTGTATGTAAATCTGCCATTCATATATGTGATATATGTATTTGAAAAATCTATTCCTCAAATCGGTTTCTAATCTAATGTTATATATCTATGCGAAATATGGTTTTTGAAACAATTGTGAATCGATTTAAATGATTTTGTTTTCTGTTGATATATGACGTGATAAGATTCATGTGATTTTCGTATGTGATGCAAATATGTTTCTGCATATGTATATGAGAATCTGTTGTTACGAATAGAGGGTGCTCAATCTGTTTAGGAATCTATTGCATATGCACATGTATTCAGTTTCTATTTTGTATGACGTGATTAGATAATCCTATGTAATTCGGGTTTGAAAATATGTTTCGTATTAGTATGGATTCGTTTTTGTTTTTCTTATGACTAATTTGATTTTCATATGTGAATATGTCTTCGTATGTGACGCGTTCATATATTTATGAAATATATGTTTTCGTGCATGATGTGATGAAAAACAGCATATGTGAAACAATTTTGGTGGATGGATTTTCAATGAGATTGAAGAATCCTTGGGGTTTTTCTTAAGGTAGCCATTCATTCGAAAGAGTGGAAATTTAAAAAATTTCATGGGGCTTCGTCCCCCCACCCCGCAAGTGGCACTGCCCCTTAACCCCGCCTGCTAACCGACTAGCGGACCGCCGTGGCTATCTAGTCGTAGCGTAACATAATATAATTTAATGTTAAAATCGCAAAGCTTACAACTTTTCATTAGATGAGATGTTTGTTACATACTTTGATTTGTTTGTCTGAATTGGATGGGTATGGTGCATGATATGACCCTAAGATGAATTTGTGGTTTTAAATACGGCTTGTGTGTCATGTATCTCTCTATATTCTAGATGTACATTCTCCTCTCACCTCACTTCCCTTAAATGTTTAATCAAGGTTTCTTTCATATATAAGTGTTATATTAGAAGAATCCTTTCATTGGCTTGGGAGGATATAGGTTAGATGGGCCATATTATGACACATTTAATTTATGCTTTATAATGAGATCATATGCATGTATAGGATGACACTTTTATGTATGTTCATGTGATGACTACATGTATGAATGACAATAATATAATAAAATCTCTCGAATTAAATTTTAAGTTTAAATGCTACCCATTAATGAACTAGGTGTCAAGGCTTTGATCGCCTAAATGTAAGATCCACCAAAGTGGAATACACTTAGGTTATCTTAGTGAGGCAGTTTGGGTAATTGTGATACTGATAAAGGTTCATGATGGTGAGACTTAATTGCGACTATCAAAATGATTTTGGGTCTCAAGGCATTAGATGAGATTAAACATGTCAGGTTATATGATGACAGGATCCCATAAAGATCTAAGAGTTACATGTGATGTAATTGGTAAATAAGTCACCTACCTAAATAACTTAATTTTAAGCATCTTGTCAAAGTGGACTTACAATTAGGTGAAATATGGGTCTTAGCCTGCTAAACTAAATTGAGGGTTATTTTTTAGTAGGAAATTATTAATTTAATTTTACATATTTTATTGTAGAGAATGTCGACAAGTAATTCTGCTACACTATTATTGCGATTTGTCCTTGAGAAGGACAAACTCAATAGGACCAACTTTCTTGACTAGTTTAGGAACTTGAGAATTGTTCTCAAGCAGGAAAGAAAGTCATATGTCCTAGATGAACCCATTCCTGAGGAGCCTGCAACCATGCTCCAAGAGCCTAAAAGGATGACTATAATAAGCATCTTAATGACTCTGTGGATGTCGGATGCCTGATGTTAGCCACCATGATCCTAGAACTTTAGAGAGATCTGGAACATATGGCGGCTTATGAGATGATTGGGCATCTCAAGGAAATGTTCCAACAACAGGCAAGGCAAGAAAGGTTTGAAACCACGAAAGCCTTACATTCCTGCAAAATGACTGAGAGTGCATTAATTAGCTCTCATATTTTGAAGATGCAAGGCTACATTGATCACCTTGAAAGGCTCGGATTTCCCATAACCTAGGAGGTAGCTATAGATTTGATCTTAAATTCACTCCTAGAAAGTTATGACCAGTTTGTCATGAACTACAATATGAACAACATGGAGAAATCAATTTCTGAACTACATGCGATGCTTAAGATTGCTGAGCAAAACATCAAGAAAAAGCCCAGCAACGTTTTAATGGTTCATAAAGGAAAAGGAATGAAAAAAAAAGGTAATGTAAGGGGAAGGGAAAAGCCCTAGACACCAAGTCCAAGGAGCAAGACAGGCCCAAGCCCAACCCCAAACACAAGCCTAATGCTAATAAGGCAAAGCCTCATAAGGAAGGACTTTGTTTCTTTTGCAATGAACCTAGTCATTGGAAGAGAAACTGTAAGCTCTACAAGGAAGATCTAAAACAAAAGAAGAATAGCGGGGCTATTACTTCAGGTATTTATGTTATAGAAATTAATCTTTCTACTTCTCCAACATGGGTATTAGATACTGCATGTGGAACTCACATTTGTACAAATATGCAGGGTCTCAAAAGGAGTAGGAAGTTGAAAAAGGGTGAAATAGACCTATGAGTTGGAAATAGAGCAAGTATTACTGCTTTAGCCATAGGCACTTATGAATTAATTTTGTCCAGTGGGCTTTTGTTAATTTTGAACAATTGTCATGATGTTCCAGCTTTGAGTCAACATTGTTTCACTTTCTTATTTAGATGATGAAGGATTTACTTCAATTATTGGGAATAAAAACTATTCTATTTATTTTAATGGTATCTTTTATGTCGATGGAGATTTGCATGGTGGTCATTACTATTTGAACCTTGAAGCTCCCAATAAGGAACATATATATAACGTATCTACCAAGAGGATCAAGTCAAACAATTTGAATATGACCTACCTATGGCACTGTCATCTAGGCCACATAAATGAGAAATGCATTTCAAAGCTCCATCAAGATGGACTTTTCAATTCATTTGATTTTGAATCATTTGACACATACAAATCTTGTTTATTGGGAAAGATAACAAAGACACCTTTTACTAGACATAGTGAAAGGACCACTAACTTATTGGGCCTAATACATACAGACGTATGTGGTCCGTTAAGTATAACTGCTAAAAGTGGTCACCTGTACTTCACTAGATGACTTTAGTAGATATGGATATATCTATCTAATGAGACATAAATCTGAATCTTTTGAAATGTTCAAAATTTTCCAAAAGGAGGTACAGAATCAACTTCACAAATCTATCAAAGCACTTCGATCTAATCGAGGTGGTGAATATTTGAGGCAGAATTTATTGACCATCTTAGAAGTTGTGGAATTGTTTCACAATTAACTCCACCGAGAACACCACAGTGGAATGGTGTTTCTAAATGGAGGGATCAAACCCTATTACATATGGCTCGATCTATGATAAGTCAGATAGATCTTCCACCATCCTTTTAGGGCTATGCATTAGAAACAGCTGCGTTCACACTAAACCGTGTTCCACCTAAGGTGGTTGAAAAGACCCCATATGAGATATGTAATGGAAAGAAGCCCAGTTTATCTTTTCTCAAGATTTGGGGATGTGAGGCATATGTTAAGCAATAAGCCTTAGATAAGTTAGCACCTAAATCTACAAAATGCCTTTTTGTGGGGTATCCCAAGCAAACTAAGGGATACTACTTCTATAATCCCACTGAGAATAAAATGTTTATTGCTCGGAATGGTATCTTTCTAGAAAAAAAGTTTGTTTCTAAAAGAACTAGTGGGAGTAAGATAAATCTTGAAGAAGTTAGAGACCGACAAAATCGCATTGAGCCAGAGATGGAAGAATGAGAAGACTCACAACAAGTTGATGAGCCTATTCAAGTAACACAAGGCCCAAGAAGGTTTGATAGGACACGACATCAGCCTCAAAGAAATGGATTTCTTTTAACTAATAGTCGTGATGTGTTATTCTTAGATCAAGAAGAACCAATCACTGATCAAGAGGCTATAATGGGATCTGACTTTGAAAAATGGATGCATGCCATGAAGTTTGAGATGCAATCCATGTATGACAATCAGGTATGGACCTTGATTAACCCACCTGAAGGTATAAAAACCATTGGATGCAAATGGGGTTTTAGGAAGAAAACTGACATGGATGGCCAAGTACATGCCATCAAAGCACGATTAGTTGCAAAAGGATTCAAGTAAACCCATGGTATAGACTATGATGAAACCTTTTCACCATTCACCATGATTAAGTCTGTCAAGATCCTTCTTGCCACTGCAATGTACTATGATTACGAGATTTGGTAGATGGACGTCAAAACAGCATTCCTTAATGGAAAGCTACTTGAGGATGTGTACATGACATAACCTGAGGGTTTTGTACGTCCAGAAGATTCTGCGAAGGTTTGTAAGCTTTAGAGATCCATTTATGGACTGAAGCAAGCATCTCGTAGTTGGAATCAATGTTTTGACGAAGTAGTCAAAGAGTTTGGATTTATCCAAAATATTGATGAACCTTGTGTTTACATGAAGGTTAATGGGAGCACAATTATATTTCTAGTGGTTTATGTTGATGACATCATACTTATTGGGAATGGCATTCCTACCTTGCAGAATGTCAAGACTTGATTAGGAAAGTGTTTCTCAATGAAGGACTTAGGAGAAGCCACCTATATCCTAGGGATTAGAATATATAGGGATAGATCCAAGAGGCTAATCAGCTTAAGTCAGTGCACTTATATAGACATAGTAATGCAATGGTTCAATATGCAAGATTCAAAGAGGGGTTACATACCCATGTCTCATGGCATCAATCTCAGTAAAGCTCAGTGTCCTTGTACACGAGATGAGCGAGAATGCATGAGCAAGATTCCATATGCTTTGACAATTGGATCTATAATGTATGCCATGTTGTGCAGTCGATCGGATGTATCATGTGCCTTAAGCATGACTAGTAGATATCAGTCGAATCCAGGTGAGAATTAGTGGACTGCTATTAAGAATATTCTGAAGTACTTAAGAAGGACTAAGGATGTATTCTTGGTGTATGGAGGATTGGAAGACGAGCTTGTTGTAAATTGTTACACAGATGCAAGTTTCGAATCTGAGAAAGATGATTCTAGATCGCAATCAAGATTCTTATTATGTTTGAATGGTGGAGTAGTTTGTTGAAGAGTTCCAAGCAAAGCACTGTAGCTTATTCTACAATAGAAGCTAAGTACCTAGCAGCATCAGATGCAGTTAAGGAAGTTGTTTGGATTAAGAAGTTCATCATTGAGCTTGGAGTGGTGCCTACCATCTCAAATCTAATAGATCTATTTTGTGACAACAACGACGCAATAGCATAGGAGAGCCTATGTCACATCAAAGAACCGAACACATACTCAGGTGTTATCATCTTATCAGAGAAATCATTAATAGGGGTGATATAAAGATATGCAAAATACCAACTGATAACAATGCTGCTGATCCTCTTACTAAGCTGCTTGCACAGATAAAGCATGAGCGCAATGTTAGGTCAATGGGTATTAGATACATCAATGATTGCACGTAGTGCAAGTGGGAGTTGTTGGAGATTGTACTCTAAGCCAATTATTGTATTATGAATATTATATTTCATTATGAAAAAAGGTGTTTTTTCTTATATTATTATATTGTTCGCATGTTTTTCTTTATAATAATATCCTTGGATAAATTATTTTATCCTAAATATCCCTAGCAATCATCTTTGTGGGAACAATGATGAATTAAGGCTAGTATGATTTTCATTGATAATTATGTGATAATTTTGTATGAAGATACAAATCAAAATCATAAGCTCCTGTTAGAGAATAGGCACCGGATTGACCCGTCATGAGATAGTTACATGGATCAAGTCATAAGCATATCTCATATATAACCGTGTTACTAAGCCCTCAGAACTGAGATCACCATGGCTTCCTACATGGGGAACACTACACTTTGGCATTGTCAAAAGTCGCCTTTAATTAGGAGATCATAAAGGTTAGGATCGGGCATAATGGAACTCATATGGAGGAAGATGAATGGTCAAGAATTAATGGAGAGATATATCTGGACCCCTCGATGAGTGAGATTGAGAAAATGCATGGCCGTGCTTGAATGGAAGAGTTTCCTTTTGTTTTGTCAGTCTGCTTGGAGATCGAGAAAGTGATAGTCGAGTAAAATGAGGATGACATTTCCATGCCTCATACTTGACCTATATATCATGAGACAAAAGGGATGTGATCGGGTTATATGATAAGTTGCATCGGATCACTGATCTCATATGATTTGGGTAGCTACAATGTCTTGCCAGAGGCCACTTGTGACTTGTGGGTCTAATAGTATTAGCACACTGCTAACACCATGTGGGCCTACAGGGTCATACACAAGAACGGGCCAACTTGAGTTAGAATGTTTAGATTCATTGAATCTAAAATATGTTTAGATTCAATGAATTTAATGTTCAATTTAAGGTAATAGAATTATATATGTATTTGATATATATATATTAAAATTTGAAATATATGTATGTTTGATATATTTTATATTTGATATATATTTCAAAATATATATATTGTTCAAATTAATTCAAATTAATTAGTTTTAAAGTTAATTCTATATGATAGATTTAAATTTCAACTAATGTCATAATTTAAATTTAATTTAGATTGGATTCTAAATTTGAATTTAAACTAATAATCTAAATTTGATTTATATGATAAATGAAATTTAGATTTGATTATGGATATATATTAGATAGTTAGTTTGAATTTAAATCTATTAGATAGATTTAAATTCAAACTAATCTATTTAATTAATATTTGATTTAGCTTAAATTATTGATTTAAAGTAAACAAATATCGAATCATATCTATATATTGATATAGACTATGATTCAGAATCAACAAAATTCGAATGACCCTAAAAAGAGAGCGGTTGTACACTCAGAAAGAAAAACTCTACGGATGAACTACGAACAGCGAAGGCATCCGGACTTGTTTAGACTTGTACGGACATAATAACTAGAGATGCTAGCACGCCTTTTGAGTTGGACTCATTGTTCATGTGAATACCGTTAGAGGGAGCTAACCAATTACGTTAGTTCCTAGGGTCCGACAAAATGAAAACATACTCCAAGGGATGCACCGGAGGTAAATTCTTTTTTCTACATCTCAATCTAAATAACATTGACATAACCATGGAAGATAATTTCTTATAGTTGTTTCGCTGCGTGTATAGTAAAATTCCCAACAAAAAGCACCCAGTTTATGACAATGCATCAAAAAGCATCAAAAAGGAAAATCTCATGAAATTTGCAACTTGAAGAGAGCCAATGAGTTTATCCAGCTTCCTCACATCAATTTAAGCCTAGTTGGATGAAATGACACAATCGGATTCCGTTTTTACCTCTTTTTGTCCAAAAGTAGCAAGTTTGTAAACATGCGCCAAGAAGGTTTAGGTGGGAAAATCCAACTAAATTTGCAATTTTAAGTTAGGTAGTGAGTTTATCCGGCTTTCTCACCATAATTTGAGTCTAGCTGGATGAAATGAGCTTAATTTGACTCCGTCTTTACATCACTTTTGTTAAATGAGCAAAGTTTATGAAAATGCATCAAGGAACTTCAAAACTAAAAATCCTATGAAATTTTCAACTTTAGGTGAGCTAGTCGTTCTTTCGGCTTCCTCACAACAATTTGAGCCTAGTTGGAAGTATTGAGCTTAATTGGATTCCGTTCTGGCCTTATTTTGGCCAAAAGCACCTAATTTGTGAAAATACGTCGAAAGGCTTCAAAATGGAAAATCTCCTAATATTTGCAACATCAAGTGCGCAAGTGAGTTTACTCGACTCCCTCACAACAATTTGAGCCTAGTTGGATCAAATGAACATAATTGGATTCCGTTTTCACCTTATCGTGTTCGAAAGCACCAAGTTTTTGAACATGTGCCGTGATGCTGCAAGTAGGAAAATCCCACAAAATTTGCAATTTTAGGCTTGCTAGTAAATTTATCCAGCTTACTCATGACAATTTAAGCATAGTTGGATGAATCGAGCTTAATTAGACTTCGTCTTGACCTCATTCTTAGCAAAGGAACCAATTTTTATGAAAATGTGTCAAAAATCTTCAATATAAAAAATCACACGAAATTTGCAACTTTAAGTGAGCTAGTAGTTCATTTCGTTTCCTCACAAATATTTGACCGTAGTTGGAGGAAGTAACCTCAATTGGATTCCGTGTTGACCTTATTTTAGCCAAAAGCACGTAGTTTGTGAAAATGCGTCGAAAAGCATCAATAATGAAAATCTCACATAATTTGCAACATGAAGTGAGCTAGTGAGTTTATCCAGCTTACTCAAAACAATTTGAGCCTAGTTAGATGAAATGAACGTAATCGAATTCTACTTTTACCTTATTTGGTCCATAAGTACTAAGATTCTGAACATGCGCCTGAAGCTTCAAGAAAGAAAATCCCATTAAATTAGCAAATTTTAAGCGAGCTAGTGAGTTTATCTGGCTTACTCACAACTATTTGAGTCTGGCTGGAAGAATCGAGCTTAATTTGATGCCGTTTTGACCTCATTTTCACTGAAGGGACCAAGTTTATGAAAATGCGTCAAAAAGCTTCAAAATGGAAAATCCCACAAAATTTTCAATTTCAAGTGAGCTAGTGAGTTTATTCGGCTTCCTACCAATAATTTCAGCCTAGTAAGATGAAATGAACACAATCAGATTCCGCTTTCACCTCATTTTTCCCAAAAGCAGCAAGTTTGTAAACATGCACTGAGAAGCTTCAAGTATGAAAATCCCACTAAATTTTCAATTGTAAGTGAGCTCCTCACCATAATTTGAGTCTAGTTGGATGAAATGAGCTAGATTCAACTCTGTCTTGACCTCATTTTCGCTAAAAGAAACAAGTTTATGGAAATGTGGCAAGAAGCTTGAAAATTGAAAATCCCTTGAAATTTTCAACTTTAGGCAAACTAGTAGTTCTTTTGGCTTCCTCACAATAATTTGAGCCAAGTTGGAAGGATTGAGCTCAATTGGATTCCATTTTGACCTCAATTTGGCCAAAAGCACCTAGTTTATGAAAATGCGTCAAGAAGCATCAAAGAGGAAAAACTCACAAAATTTGCAATGTGAAGTGAGCAAGTTTATCTGGCTTCCTCACAACAATTTGAGCTTAATTGGATGAAATGAACACAATTGGATTCCACTTTCACCTTATTTTATTCGAAAGCATCAAGTTTCTAAACATTCACCATGAAGATTTTGTCGCTCCTAATCTTTAACTTTCCAAAATTGAAAAATTAAAATAACATGGTCTGCAAAACATAAAGGGTTTGGGAGTCGATTGCGTCATAGGAAAGGTATCAGGCATCCTATAACACTCGTTCATACGAACAGTTACCTTAAGTTGATTATACAAAATCAATGTGCCCTTAAAATTATTTTAATTTCTTTTATGCAATATGTATAGAGAAACAAGAAAAATAAAATAAATAAATAAATAAAATGAATTTATTTACAAAGATGGACTTGACCTAGAATAAGAGTCTAGGGCATACGTACCCTAATATAGGGATCAAAATCCACGTAGTTTGAATGTAAAAACTCATTTTAATGGATTTGTGTTTTTTAAGAGAAATTATATATATTAGTTATTTCAAAAATTGAATTACACATATTATGTATAAAAATTATTTAGCTATTTATTTATTACTTGTTAATAAATCCACAAAAATTCCTAAAATCCCACACACTCATTGACTGGTTTATATACCTATAGAACCTTCTAAAAACCTCACATAAAATAACTTGAAAATATATTATAAAATTAGATTTAAAGAAATATTTTTATTTAAAACTTTATCAAATTTGAGAAAATCTTTAAAAAATATTTTGCATAAAAAAACACATAATTTGATTAATATACCAGCGAAGACACATTGCAACACGCGGTAAATTTATTAATCCAAATATTCATGGAGGTTCTAAAAATCCCACCAGGCAAAAATTTAAAAAGATATTTTAATGAGAAAATATCATATTATTATAATCACACGAGGGAATAAAAATAATGTAATCAATCACTTAACTAGCATCATTATAAAAGTACATAAAAGCTACCTCTTTTAAAGTTATATGTGCCTCTACCACAACTTTGAATGATATATATTTCAACTGAATCCCATATCTTAAAAAAGGAGATATAATTATCTAATATCTTAATCTTTAGAAAAAATGAAAAAAAATAAAGGAAAAAACAAAACAAAACAAAAAAAAGAAAAAAAAAGAGATAAAAAAAGAAAACAAATAAAGAAAGAAAATGAGAAGGGGGAAAAAGATAGAAAAAAAAATGAAGGAAGAAAGGAAAAAATAAAAAAGAAAAGAAAAGAAAGAAAGAAAAAATGAAAGAAAAGAAGGAAAAAAATAAACAAAAAAACGAGAAGAAAGAAATAAATAAATAAAATTCATTACAATGTTTAAGTCCGAAAGAATATCACCGAGTGTCATTCCACTAATTTAGTCAACGTGTTTGGCAAGTATAGCCATAATCATGTAGTTATACACCTTGGCTTATGGAATACAAATTATAATAAAATAAGACAAATCTATCCATCATTAATGAAAATACACTTCTATCCTTATTAAGGATACTCATGGATATGAGTAATTTGTCTTTAGGACCTCACGAAAATATCATACTTTGGGGTCCATAGAAACAAATTGAAGAGAAGAAAATAAATTACATTACAAGTATATCTTCACCTATTGTGAGGCATTCATCGGTATGAATAAATTGTTCCATGGACCTCTCAAAACATTAAATTTGGGATCCATGGAAATATTTAAGAAAAGGGGAAGGTAGTAGATCGCATTCTAAAAAATATATTCTACCATTTAGAAAACCCCAACTACGCAATGAAATGGAATGAAGAAGAAGAGAAGAAATTTCCTACATTAAATCTTATTGAAAAAATCAACACACACTCTTAACTTTTACTTCACTCTCAAACAACTCTCACATGTCCACTCTCTTTCTCTCAATTTCTTCTTTTTCTTTTGATTCCTATTGATGTCACTCTTCTCATCTTGCCTCTATTTATAATGCCAAAAAAAGCAAATGCTTCAGTTAATGCTCTAAAATCACAAAAATCTCTTTTATTAATTTTCTTTGATATTCACATTAAGATTGATTGATTTGCTTTCTTTTTTCATTATTACTCCGATATCAAATGTCAATCCTTAATATTTATTTTTCTTTTTTTTCTTTTTATTACTTTTGTAATTTTATGAAAATCTAAAAAAAAAAGGAAAAAATCATAACTCTTTAAGATATGACAATCTTTGGGAGATTTTATCTTATGAAAATTTTTCTTTTCATATTTATTAAAAAGTTATTTATTTATTTTTTTTAAAGGGACCCAGATAAAATACGGTGTTCACAGTTGCCCCACTTTACTTGTTTCTTAGGTGAGAAAGAGAAAATGTATGGGTTTTGAAGTTCTCGCATAAGGAACAAGTAAAGATAAGAACACACATTTTGTCCATCCTATGCAATGCAAAGATGATACTAGACTCCACTAGACTTAGCCTTAGTTTGAATTTAAAGCTAACATGCATGTAATACAATAAGGCAATTAGATTGCCCCTTACCTGACTAATGATCAACCTGAATGCTTACCAGTTTGGTCCAAAAAAAATTTTTTTTAAAGAAAAAAAAAAGTCACTTGAGGCCTCACTTGGTTCCTTTTTCACCATATGGGTATTTGCCACTTAAGCAAAGAGTCATCAAATCATTCGGGATTTGACATCTAGCCATTTTGTCATAAATTGTGACATGTGTGAGTAGGTACATGGTGAACAAAAATAGCTAGTCAAGTGAATTGAAAATTTTAATATTAAAAGGCATTTCCATTGGTCATCAAGAAGCATTTGCGGTCATCAGGAATCTTCTCTTTCTCTCTCTTTATTTAAGAGTATTCCTCTTGGTTATTAAATTAGACCCGAATCCAAAATTTCCCATCACTTTACCTAGGCTCGTGGGTCCTTAACATTACCGAATATTTTCTAATATCTCCAGTGTGCCCAAATAAATTAGGAACTCAATTTCTTATTTATATGTATTTAATTGTTTGAGAATTAGGTAGTAAGAATAGAACAATACATACCCACCTTGAGCAATAAGTAAATTCCACCTTATTTGGATCCATATTTTAGTTCAATAGAATTATCAGGGATTCTCTTAGTTTCCCTGCACATTTTGTGCTTCACTTTTATAGGGACATTTTCTTTCATAGGCCATTATGCACTTTTTTGACATGAGGATCAAACATTGGTGATGTAGAACCTTGGTTACTCAAACTTACATAATCTACTGCACCAAGCTGCTATTAGCACACTTATAGTTTGTAACATCTCAAGAAAGCTAAAATATCTAGAAATGTATAAGGATTTTGCAAAAACGGACAGACACTATTTTACATGAAATAGGATAAAGAGGTTATTTTGTCCCAAAAGAAGTTCAAAAATAACATCCATGTCCATAAATTCATAAAAATTACGTGGGGAGGAAAGAGGAAAGCCCTTCGGAAAAATTACACCTAATAACCCAAAAGTTTCAGAAATTATAATTTAACCTAGGGTCAGGGGTAATTTTGTATATATGTAAAATTAATGTCAAAACGAAGCACTCGATGAGAGAAGTCCAATGGTATATGGCACTGAGGGTTAATGTTCAAGGATAAAGAAATAATTAGTGCCGAGTATCCAAAAAAAATAGTAAACCAATAAAGTAAACTGTGGGACCCACGGACAGTTAAAAAGAAACTGGGAAAGGATATTGGCCATACACAGATATCATTTGGGATAGGATAATTAAAAAAATATAAAAATAAAATTGGAATAGTCCTATAGCCCAAAAATACTAATTTACTATAAAAAGCAATTTTATCGATACAGTTAAAAATTACCCAGTTTAAGATATATCTAGACCAGGAAAAATTGAGCAGTATTTGCCCAAAACTTCTCAAGGAAGGCTTGGATTTTTTGGCCAAACTACTTGTTGAAGAAGGCTTGACTTTTGGCTAATGACGGTGATTAATTTTAAGTGAGTAATTAGTGAATGATTAGGCCATTTAATCCCTCTCTTTCCTACCTATTCTGAACGACACATTCAGTAGCAAAACAAAGAAAGAAAACACAAGAAAGAAAGAGAGAAAAGAGAGAATGAAAAATAGAAAGCTTGAAGACAAGTTGAAGCTTGAAGTTTAAAAATCAAGGTAAGTGTGCCATTCCTTCAAGCTAGTTTCTTAAGTTGCATGGTGTGGTTTCATGGAGTCTTCTCCTTCCTCTCCTCATGCTAAGATTTTGGCCAAACCCTAGAGGAAGCAAGGAATTAATTTTTATGCAATCAACTTAGGAGAAACACCAAACTAACAACCTAGAACAAGATTGTGGAAGTAGTTGGATGATTTTCAAAACAAATCATTTTCTCTCATTTTCTTGCTAATTTTGGTCTAAACAGAGCATCACTTTAGAATTGGAATTTCATGTTTTTGATGCCAAAAATGAGTTCCTCATGGTGGAAAACCTTAGGAACAAGTATTGATGTCAAGTACAAGCTTAAGATTAAGAAAGCAAAATTTTTAGGGTTTTGAAGTTCTTTATGAAGCAACCATTGGTTCAAGTTGATTTATTTGATATTTGGTGAAGCATTAGGGTTTGAGAAATCTTAAGGAAGTCCTTGGAAAGGTTGAATCAAATAGGAAAGGTATAAAGTTTCATGAGGTAGCATAGTTACATTTTCTTGCATTATATTGTCTTTCTATATTCTATTGTGAATGATGACTTGCCATATTATTTTTATGATGCTTGAGACTGGTTTTGGCTATTTTTATGAAAGTGATAGTGCCTGGGGTGTCCATTTTCTAAGTTGTTATAATGCCAAAATTTTAATAAACAATATGGTGATTTATGCCTTAAAATGATTGTTATGATGTTTTGGAGGTTTTATAGCATGTATGATAATGTAAATGTCTGAGATGTGACTAGCTACTGGGATTTCCAAAATCTCATCATCCAAATAATAACATGATAGGTCCAAGTTATGGAAGAAATCCAAGGGAGGCAAAGAGCAAGGAGAAGGATTTCAATAATTTACCTTTTATTTACTATGATGTATTGTTTCTTTGTTAAATCATGCAAATTTTTATATGAAATTTTGAGGCTGTGTTTGTATGAAATCAAATGCCTCTAAGTCTTTTGAGATTATTAGTACAAGTTTGGAACATGATTTGACCATGTGAAAATGTATGGAAAATTATTTTGGTAAGGTTAAGGGATATAAATGCCAATTCTGACCTCTGTCCAGTTATACTATTACTGTCTAGATGAAATTTCAAAGAATATATAAATATTATACATTCTATTAAAGTACACAAATATATCTTTAACATGGTTCAAAGAACACCCCATTTGGAACTGTGTACGAATTATAGTGAGTTTGTAAAGTCAGGGTTCAGAACAGGGCAAGAATGGGAAAACTAAAAACTGAGAAGTAAGTACTAGAAAATTCAAAAGGCAATATAAAATCATACAAAGCTCCAAATATTTAGTGGTTTATATGTATAAAAATTTATATGTTTTAATTTTCATATGCCACTAATTTGGAGGTAAATGGAGTTATATAATAGAAGATATGGAGTTTTTCCCAAAACTATTCTAGTAAGAGTTGGATTCTAACCCTTCACAATTTAAGTTAAAGTTATGCCCTGTATAAGTGAAATAAATGTATAATAAAAATATGTCTATAAGTAGACATATAGAGATTTCAAATCACATAGAGTATGCATAATTTGGAATAGCATAGAATGAAATATGATTTTTCAAAATTGAGGTCAGAAAACTGGAAGATAGAAAAATGACCAAATAAATAGTAAAAGTCCACAAAATTGCTATACAAATTGGCCCAATGAAGTTATTTAATATTTTTCCCATGTATATCTGAATTTTAAGATAATTATAGAGACTTGAATCACCTCAAGATGAATTTTCTAGATTTAGTTATGAATTTTCAAAGTTCATCAGGTAAAATGGAATTTGCCAAATGAACAGTACCCCAAATTTTTGAAAAATTCTGTTTTTATTATATTATGATTTTAGTCTCTAAACCATGATGAAAGGCATCTCAAATTATCTAATACATGGGAAATGAGCCCTAATATAAGGTGTTACATAGTTCATGTTGTACTATTTGATGTGAAGGATAACACTTTTTGGTGAAATCCCCCAATTATTAGGCACAACTCGAGCTAACAAAGTGGATATATATATTTTTGCATTTATTTTCCTTTTGGGTTTTTTCAACCTGATTCATTTTCCTCAAGGTAGATTTTTATGGGTCCATACAGGGAATTCTTCTATAGCTCTAACATGGTATCAACATGGTATTTTGATTGGATCTTGTTATCATATCTTGTTTTTGTGAGTATTCGTTTGAGTCACTTCATCTGCATACTGCATCAGTCTCAATCTAGTTGACATAGTTATTCGTTTGTGTCATATCATTGCATGTTGCATTAGTTTGACCCTAGCTTAAATTAGTTGTTCATTTGTGCACCTATTAGAGTCTAGTTCAATTTATTTAGTCAAATCTCAGTTCACATTCACCTTGTAGGTCTTACATCAAAATATTCATTCACCATTAAATCATTCATACCTAAAATAGAGTTTTGCATGCTCTAAATTCACGTCATATTGCATCTCTTTGTGTCAGGGCCAAGTGAGTCTTTCATGTTTTGCACGGACAAAATTCATGTTCTAATCTTTACTTGTTCCTTATGTGAGAACTCCAAAAATTGCATTTTCCTCGTTCTCACACAAGAAACTAGTAAAGAGGGGCAACTATGAACACCGTATTTTGTCCGGGTAATTTTAAAAAAATATATATATAATAATAAAAATAAAAAAAATGGAAAATTAATAATTATAATTATAATAAATAAAAATAAATAAAAATTAGAAAAAAAGAAGAAGAATTTTTGGACCCAAATTCGGCCTGAAAAAAATAATAAATAGATAAAATCCAAAATTAAAAAAAGAAAAAGGACCATATTGGGCTGAAATGATTTCAGCCCAATAGGTCACGAGCCCATAATTGGGCTCGTGACCTGGTCCTTTTAGGGCGTCCATGGGAGCCCTTTAGGGAAGGGGCAATGGGGGACGAAGAGAGAGCTGGCCGAGGAAAAACCGAGGAGGAGGCCGAGCACGGAGGGAGGAGAGCTTGGCCGAGAGCGAGAGGAGACTGGGGTCTAAACCGAAAATGGAGGAAGAGACGAACAGGGAGGTCACGAAGAAAAACAGAGGGAGCTGAGGGCAGGAGAGGGACCGCGGGGAACAGATGAAAAACAGAGGGAGCGGCCGAAGGCAAACCTGAGGGGCTAGGGCTTGAATCCGTGAAGCAGAGAATGAACCACAAGCCACGCGAACGAGGGATGCCTCCACTACTCGGTACCAGGTACGGGGAGACGGGGGGAGCCCTCGGATTGACACGAAGGGCAGACACGGACAACAAAATCCCTCCACTACTTCGTACCTAGTACTATCAGAGTAGTGGAGATGAAGGCAAATGGCGAGCCGTAGCCAAGACGAGCGTGAAATTAGGACGAGAGGGGAAGGAAGAGGCAGCCACGCGCTTTGTTTTGGGATGGTGAAGTCACTTGCCGAGGCCCTATAAAGGAAGGCTGTCTGAAGAAGCAAAGGGGGATTTTGGCATTGAAAAATCCAAAGAGAGGAGAGCATCCGAGAGTTGGAGACATAGAATGGGATGGAGGAACAGAAATACTGAGAGACAGAGGAGAGACCGAGGATGCTATGAGGAGAAGTTCCAAGGAGCAGAGGAAGAGCAAAGCCGAGGAAGAAGGAAGGAGACTTGACAGAGAGCAGAGGTGCAAGGTATAAGGGTCTTCAACTGGTAATTCATGTTCTAAAGCTAAGTCTCTAGGCAATGGGTAGACAGATTCTTGTGTTAATATAGAACCTTGAATTCTGGTTTGAATCGTGATTAATGTGGCCACTGGATTAGGTGCTCCGTCTTTCTCATTGATCAGAGTTTTGTATCAAGCAGTGCTGTGTTGTTGTGCTTACTGGCTTCTTAACTGTGTGTGTTCTGGGGAACCCAAAAGCCATTGATTTCTATGCTTTATATGTTATGAACTTTACCGAATTTCCTTCCTGTCAGAAAAGAGACTGTAGTCCATATTTTTATTTGTGTGATTAGTTTGTTTTAAGCATGTTTGTCATAGAATATGTTAAACTGTAATGAACATTATTTGTTCAGTGTGTGACAACGCCATTTGCTTGTGTCCCCTTGAACCCATTGGAAATTACTGAGTATTCTGTGAAGCTATAGAGCTGTTTCCCAATCGGAGGATGTTATGTTTCGCACCTTTGGGTTTGAGTTTAGTTGAGTTTGGTGCCCAGGGACCACTGAGACGCTAGAATTTTGAATTGATTCAACCGTGATTTGAATATGATTAGTGTTAAGAATTAGATCCCGAGTTGCTGCTTCCATATGTATGATTATTTTGTGACTTTTGGCTGTCAGGGGAATTCAGTTGGATGCCAAACATATCTTTAAATTTTGTCCATAGGTTATAGGTGGATCAGGCTATGCGTAATTGGTAATGATTTGGGCCTCTCTTGTTTTTCACTTCAGACTTAAGAATAGTAGGAGGGAGTATATTGTGGGCCTCCTTAGAGGCCCCTTTTGGGAGATTCAATTTGGAAGTTGTATGACGTGTTTATTTGGTTCTAGGTTCCGGAGTCGTGATAAGATTTTGTGTTTCTATGTCCAAGAAAATACTAGATGTTTACATATCCTCATCTTACGGTCACATCTAAATTATTTGAGTGATCTCGAGCCTAAACACTTTAAAATATTTGTGTGAGGAACGACCATGATACGTGTAAGTATAATTCAGTGACTTATGAGTGACCAAATCACCATATACACTGTTTAGTTTGGGAATTGATTTTGAAAAAATTGAAAACAGAGGAAGGAGTTTCACTTCAATCTTTTGTTCTAAAAAAAAAAAAAAAGAAAAAGAAAGAATTAGATAAAGAGATTTCTAATAGTTCGGTCTTCTATTTTTCGCAACTTTAAAATAGGAAATATAAATAAGTAACAAATATTTTTTTTTACAAATAAATAAATATATATCTATATATTGAATGTGGCAATTTTATCCCTTTTGAGTATTTTTTTTATTTATTTTTTTATAGAATAATAATAAAAGGGGGTGTTCTAAATGCATTCTCTTTTAAATAAGTACACAAATAAAAGATATAAATAATAAATAATAATAAATAAATAAAAAAATTTAGATGATATATATAAAAGTCATATGCTTAAATTCCTTTTATCACTTTTCTTTTTTATAAAATAACCATAATCATATTTACTTTCATGATTTCATTTTTCCCAATTTTATCTTTTAAGCCTTTTTCTTTTTGCCACAAGTGGCATCACCGTGAGCATATAAGCGTAAATTAGTAAATTATGAGTGATCAAGTCACCATATATGCTATTTGATTTTCATTTAAAATTTCCTTCTGGTATTTTTTACTCCAAGTGGTAACGCCGGAGACTTTAAATATTAATCAGCAATTTGTGAGTGATAAAGTCGCCACATATGTTGATTATTTCTCTTTAGTAATGATGGTGTGTTAAATTCTCCTTAATGTTTTATTTGTTTTATTTATTTTTATTTTTTATCTTTTTTTTATTTTTTTATTCATTTATTTTTAAGAGAATTTTATCAATTTCCCTTTTTATAAAATAATTCTTGCCAAATTATTTATTTTCTTTCCATGTTTTATTTACTCATTTTTATTACCTTTTCATAATAAAAGAATAATAACAAAATGATTAGAACTAAAGTTATTCATTTCCTTCCAAGTTCTTATCCGTTTCGCTTATCTACTCCGAGTGGTAACACCGTGAGTATTTAAGTATTGATCAGTAACTTGTGAGTGATAAAGTCACCACATATGTTGATTATTATTTTTCAAAACATATTAATGATCACATTTTTCAATTTTTTTTAATAAATAGGTGTTAAAATGATTTTTATAATAAAACAAAAAAATCATTTGTATAAAAAAAAATTTCTTTTGAACATTTTGCGCCTTTTTGTCTCGAGTAACACTACCGTGGACACTTAGGTATCAATGGGTAAATGTGAGTGATAAAGCCACCATATGAGCCAATTGATTTTATTATAAAATTGTTTTCAAATATTTTATTTTCAAATAAAAATGTTCAAATCACACATAATTTTAATCATATTTTCTAAATTGAGTAAAAACACATATTCTATTTTAGAAATTGATTAAACCAAAATAAATAAATGAAAAGAGCAAGTAATGAAAAATAATCTGTCTTTCACAAATTAAAACATACTAACTAATTCCAAAAATTGTTTTTTTGTGGAAAGACAAATTGTTTTCCATAAACCTCTCTTTTTCAAAGAATATATAAAATAAAAAACTCCAACCCAGTAACACGCATTTTTAGTCTGAACTACGTCGACTTTGATCCCTATCGCAGGGTACGTAGGCCCCAAACTCTCATTCTAGGTCAAGTCCACTTTTGTAAATAAATAATATTTTTCTCTTATTTTGTTTTTTTCAACCTCTCATATTTTCATTTTTATTCTTTATTTACATTTTTACATTTTTCTTATTTTTATATTTATTTTCGCATGTGAGTGGTAAAAGAGCAACCAAAATAATTTTTCAAAGCCATAAAAATTGCATGATCAGTCTAAGGTAACCGTTCTTCGGAATGGGTATTGTGGGGGTGCCTAACACCTTCCCCACTCACAATCGTACTCCCGAACTCAACTCTGATTCGCAGACCATCCTTATCCCTTTTTGTTTTTATTTTGGTTTTCCAAAATTTCCCTTAAAATTTTGGTGGCGACTCCCTCAAAAATCGGCCTTCTGCCAGGCGGGCCGATTTCTCCATTTTCTTCATTTTTTCGTTTCCCGCGCCATCCGCGTCGCATCTCCGGGTGTGACAATTTAGAGCATGCAAAACATGAAAGACTCACTTGGCCCTGACACAAAGAGATGCAATATGACATGAATTTAAAGCATGCAAAACTCTATTTTAGGTATGAATGATTTAATGGTGAATGAATATTTTGATGCAAGACCTACAAGGTGAATGTGAACTGAGATTTGACTAAATAAATTGAACTAGACTCTAATAGGTGCACAAATGAACAACTAATTTAAGCTAGGGTCAAACTAATGCAACATGCAATGATATGACACAAACGAATAACTATGCCAACTAGACTGAGACTGATGCAGTATGCAGATGAAGTGACTCAAACGAATACTCACAAAAACAAGATATGATAACAAGATCCAATCAAAATACTATGTTGATAAGCTGCCCCTCTTCATTTGTTTTCTAAGGAAGAAGATCATGAAATGATATTCGTACTTAGAAACAAATGAAGAAAGAAACATGTATTTTGTTTGGGGGCAAGGTGCATGAACAATAAAGACAATAAAGACAGAGATTAAATGACAAAAACTTAAAGGACATAAATCTAAGAGGTGCCTGCAGCTAAGTCAGGGCTTTGACAGAATGTTAAATGACAGAAATTTAAAAGGTGTCTGCAGCTAAGTCAGGGCTTTGATAGAATTTTAAATGACAGAAATTTAAAGGGTGCCTGCAGCTATGTCAGGGCTTTAACAGAATTTTAAAGGGTGCCTGCAGCTAAGTCAGGGCTTTGACAGAATTTTAAATGACAGGAATTTAAAGGGTGCCTGCAGCTAAGTCAGGGCTTTGACAGAATTTAAATTACAGGAATTTAAAGGGAGCCTGCAGCTAAGTCAGGGCTTTGATAGAATTTAAATGGTAGGAATTTAAAGGGTGCCTGTAGCTAAGTCAGGGTTTTGACAGAATTTAAATGACAGAAATTTTAAAGGGTGCCTGCAGCTAAGTCAGGGCTTTGACAGAATTGTAAATGGCAGAAATTTAAAAGGTGCCTGCAGCTAAGTCAGGGCTTTGACAGAATTTTAAATGACAGAAATCTAAAAGGGTGCCGAGGTAACATCCGTCATGATGTAGGACATGGAGTGCCTAAGCAATACTTAGCTAAACCTGTGACTCTCTTTTCTATTTATCCGGCACTTACCAGATGCCAGTACAATGCCATCTCTTTTGTCTTCCCTCTCTTTTTCTTTTTCTTTCCCTGAGGTAAAATGATCCCCTTTTGTCATGTATGCAAAATGGAGATTTCCTTTTTAGTCTTCCTTGACGATGTGCATGCAAAAATATTTGTGGAATACAAAATTCTTATTATTATTTATTATTATGACTATTTGCCCCAATTTGTACGAAATGGAAGATGCATATAGAATGCCCATTATTGCCCCAATTTGACAAAAACTTATTGTAACCACGATGTTAAAAATGTAATGAAATTGAGTTTTATCTTTCAATTTCCTTGTCTTGATGTAGAGCTCCATTGCACCTGATGAAGGAATCCAATTAACCCCACAACTCTTAAACTTGTCATAAGTGATGTTGAAAAGCCACCTTGCTAGTCTCTATCCTTGGGTATTGCTGTGTCATCCAAAAAACTCTTTCTCAATCCAACTCTATGAGCTTCCATTCTACTCCTTGTACTTAGCACCATTAGCGGACAGTCAAGATTACTCTCATGATGCATGCCATTAAGTAACATTTTTTTTCTTTTTTCTCTTTTTTTCTATATCTTTTTTTTTGGTTTGAGGAATAAATACAGCAACTTACCAGAAGGAAATCAATAATCAAAGAGGAATATATACAACAGCTAGCAACAATCCAGGAATAAGAATAGGAAGTTAGTTCATTATATGAACAAACCACTGGGATATTAGATCTTGAAACAACCAGAAATTATAGATATTGTCTATTAAAAATGAGAGAAAATGCCTTCACATTGGTCTCTTAAGCACCAAGTCGGATAGCTTGCATTGGTTTTGGACATGCCCTACAGTACGTCTGACTAAAGATTATGCCGCGCTTGTCATTTACCCCTATCCATTAGCAGCTTAGAATCTCCTTTTATTTGCTCAGAAGATGATTCGCTCTTCCCTTTGCATGGGCTGTTTCTCCGATTTTCAACTTAGCAAGCTTCTTTTCTTCTTTTGTGCTCTAATTTTTGCCTAGGTTGCCTTTTCAGGTTTTCAACCTAGCGAGCTTCTTTTCCTTTTCATGCCCTAATTTTTGCCTAGGTTGCCTTTTCAGGTTTTCAACCTAGCGAGCCCCTTTTCTTTTTCATGCCCTAATTTTTGCCTAGGTTGCCTTTTCAGGTTTTCAACCTAGCGAGCCCCTTTTTTTTTCTCCTTTTTTATTTCTCTTAGGCATAATACCTCTTGACAGAGTCTGCATTGACAGGCTTCGTCAATTCTTGCCCCTCGACGTCCATCAAAATAAGTGCACCTCCTGAAAAAGCTTGCTTTATCACATAAGGACCCTCATATGATGGGGCCCACTTTCCTCGATTGTCCTCTTGATTTGGAAGAATTTTCTTTAAGACTAAATCCCCTGGCTTAAACTCCCTAGGGCGAAGTCTTTCGTTAAACGCTCTGGCCATTCTCCGTTGATATAGCTGCCCATGACACATGGCGACCAATCTCTTTTCTTCAATCATATTCAACTGCTCATATCGGGTTTTGATCCAATCATCCTCCCCAATAGCTGATTCGACCATGACTCGCAGTGATGGGATTTCCACCTCAATTGGTGTCACTGCCTCCATCCCGTACACTAGAGAATATGGTGTAGCTCCTGTTGATGTACGAGTTGTGGTACGATATCCATGGAGAGCATATAGGAGCATTTCATGCCAATCCTTGTATGTGATGGTCATCTTAGCAATGATCCTTTTAACATTCTTGTTAGCAGCCTCCACTACCCCATTCATTTGTGGTCGATAGGGAGCAGAGTTATGATGCTGGATCTTGAATTGCTCACAAAGCTTCCTTACTTCAGCACCGTTCAGATTAGGAGCATTATCTGTAATGATTTTTTCTGGTAAACCATATCGACAAATGATGCATGATCGCAAGAAGCGAACGAAAGCCTTTTGGGTGACACTGGCAAGAGAGACGGCTTCGACCCACTTAGTGAAATAGTCAATAGCTATAAGTATGAAGCGATGACCATTTGTGGCTTTAGGATTAATAGGACCAATCACATTAATTCCCCACATGGAGAAAGGCCACGGGCCACAAGGTTGTGTAGGGGGTGTGGTGGAGCATTGATTCGATCAGTGTAGATTTGACATTTGTGACATTTTTTCACATATTCGATGCAATCTTTTTCCAGGGTCAACCAAAAATATCCACATCGTTATATTTGTCTAGTCATAGTATGACCATTAGTATGAGTTCCACATATTCCATCATGAACTTCAGCCATCACTCTCTTGGTTTCAGGCGAATTTATGCACCTGAGTAGTGTCCCATCATGAGCCCGCTTATACAAAACCTCCCCACTAAGGAAGAAGTTCATTGCGAGGCGTCGAAGAGTCTTTTTGTCATTATCTGTTGCCCCATCTGGATATTCCCTATCTTTGATGTAGGACTTAATATCGTGAAACCAAGGTTGCCCATCGGATTCCTTTTCTATACTCAAGCAATAGGCAGGAGTATTCCTTGCTTCAACGCGGATAGGCTGAACGTGAATCCTACAATCTAGCTTAACCATGACAGCGAGTGTTGCTAAAGCATCTGCAAATTGATTTTTATCACGAGTCATATGGGTAAACTTGATTTCATCAAATTCCTTGATCAATTCAGTCAAATAATTCTGGTAGGGGATCAACTTTGGGTCCTTCGTTTGCCATGCCCCCATCACTTGATAGATTATGAGTGCTGAATCTCCAAAGACCTCGAGTTCTTTAACACCTAGAGCTAGGGCGGCTTGCAAACCACTGACACAAGCTTCATACTCTGCTACATTATTTGTGCATTCAAAATTAAGCTTAATGGTGACAGGAAATTGTTTCCCTTCAGGGGAGACTATCACTGCACCTACCCCACATCCCTGCGTATTGGCGGCACCATCAAAGTACATTGTCCATTGGGCATCTTCCAACTTATCCTCAACAGTCAAGACATCTTCATCTGGGAATTGAAAGTCTAGTGGCGGACTCTCATTTAGTGGGTTTCCAGCTAAATGGTCAGCAATGATACTTCCTTTAATTGACTTGCGAGTCACATACTTCACATCATATTTGGATAGTATTAATCGGATCCAATTGCGAGATCAACCAGGTAACATGATATAACATGTATTGTCTTAATCATCGCGTGACCCATACTAGCCCACAACATGTCTTTTCGATGACTGGGTATCGAGATTCATAATCATTGAATTTCTTACTCAGGTAATAAATGGCATGCTCCTTTTTGCCAGATTTATCTTGCTGTCCTAACATTGCCCCCATGGAAGATGTCAAGATGGTTAGATAGAGGATTAATGGTTGACCTGGTGTAGGGGGTGCCAAGACAGGAGGGTTCAGCAAATATTCCTTTATCTTCTTGAATGCTCATTGGCAATCTTCATCCCACTTCCCAGGATTTCCTTTTCTTAACAACTTGAATATTGGCTCACAGGTGGCAGTCAGGTTTGCAATAAATCGGGCTATGTAATTCAAATGACCCAAGAAGCTTCGTACATCTTTCTCTGTTTGGGGTGGAGGCATATCACGAATTGCCTTTACTTTATCTGGATCAACTTCTATTCTTCTATTGCTGACGATGAAGCCAAGTAGCTTACCAGACATAGCCCCAAACACGCACTTGTTGGGATTCAATCGAAGCTTGTATTTTCGCAGTCTTTCAAACAATTTTCGAAGAACTGCCACGTGACTTTCTTCTTGCGCTGACTTTGCCACCATATCGTCCACGTAAACCTCTAGTTCTTTATGCATCATATCATGGAATAGCGCTACCATAGCTCGCTTGTAAGTTGCACCTGCATTTTTTAAACCCAACGGCATCACTTTGTAGCAAAATGTTCCCCATAGAGTAGTAAAAGTGGTTTTCTCCTTATCCTCCGGGTTCATGGGGATTTGATTGTATCCTGAATACCCATCCATGAACGAGTACCTATAACCCCTTGCCGTGTTGTCAACTAGGACATCAATATATGGTAGAGGAAAATGATCCTTAGGACTGGCTTTATTCAAATCCCGATAGTCTACGCACATCCTAATGCGGCCATCCTTCTTAGGTACCGGTACTATGTTTGCAACCCATTGTGGGTATTTAGCAACATCTAAGAAACCAGCATCCCATTGTTTCTTCACTTCTTCCTTGATCTGAAGAGATGTCTCGGGACTCATTCTCCTTAGTTTCTGCTTCTTCGGTTTAATGTCAGGGAATAAGGGAAGTTTGTGAGAAGCAATATTAGGATCAAGTCCTGGCATATCTTGGTATGACCAAGCGAATACATCCAGATATTCTCGAAATAAATCTATCATCTCCTTCTTCTCAGGATTATCAACTATCTTCAACTCTTTTTTAACTTCCTCAGTTCCCATGTTGATCACTTCTATGATTTCCTCATGCGGGATGAAACCAATTTCGGAGGGTTCGATAAGCTTTGCAAACGTAAGGGGTAATTCAACTAGTGCGGCATTTTCTTCAGTCTCGCCGTCAAGCATATCCATAACAATGTGAGTATCATCCTATTGGGGCTCAAGAGTCTCTATGTCAGACTAGAGTTCTGAGGATTCTAATTCCCTAGAAGGCAACAAACACAACAGAAGTAAACGATGAAGCAGGAAATAGTATAGAGAATTAATTAGAGGAGGGGCCAACACAAAAGGATAAGAAGAAGAATAAGGTGAGATGAGAAAAAGAGTAAAATAAAGAGAGTAATAATGGAATAAAGAACATGGAATGCTGCTTTGCATTTAATCCTCAAATGTAAAAAGTTCCAAAAGCCACAAATACAAGATTTTCAAAAACTCTAGAATATTACTCTAACGACATTACATCAGGGATCTTCTCAGACTCCCAGTTTTCCAGGGCTTTTCCAAGGGTATCACACTGAATCCAATGTCCTTTTCCATAACATTCCCCTCTTTCCTCCGTTGTAGCAATGGAGTCATTCATATTGACTATCTCAGAGGCTTGTGAGAATGTCTCTTTAATATGAGGAACTTTCGATCTTGCTTGTAATTTCCCTCGGCCTAACTTCACTTGCCCAGCCAAGAGAGTCTCCAAATGGGGATCGTATCCTATCCCTTGACGTCCCTGATTCTCGAGAAGTTTGATTGGCTCCTTTACCCCTTGTAGTTTAGCTCCGAGCCCTTGTCCTTCCTTATATCCACCATGCTTCATTATCTTGTTGACTACTTGTTGCACATCTCTTCTTGGCTTGTTACCCCCCACAACCTCGAAACTGCGATAAAAATTACCACCTGTCCGTTCTACATTTTCGACGTAAGGTACGGCACTTGGCTTGCTAATCATGATTTCCTCTTCTCCTTTAACGGTAATAAGTAGGCCATCCCTGACAAATTTAACCCTCTGGTGTAGGGTAGACGGTATAGCTCCCATGTCATGAATCCAAGGCCTTCCTAAGAGCATAGTGTACGCCGAATCAATGTCCATTACGTGGAATTGTACTGAAAAGGTGCTTGGCCCAATCTCAAGTGGAAGATGGACCTCCCTAAACACCTCCCTTCTCGCTCCATCAAAAGCTCGGGCAATTAGATCACTATGCTTAATGGTGGACCTGTCCACTGGAAGCTCTTCTAAAGTGGCTAGTGGCAGGACATTGAGAGTAGACCCATTATCAATAAGAACCTTTACGATCACATACCCGTGACACTTTAATGTAATATGAAGAGCTTTAGGTCGCCCCACCAGAGTTTGAACAATTTCATCCTCATAGAAAGTGATTTGAGTGGCATTCTTCACAACATTAACCATATGAACTACTCTTTCAGGAGTTATGTCCAGACGTACATATGCACTTTCTAACACCCTTTGGAGTGCCTTGCGATGGACCTCTGAGCTCATGATGAGGGACATAATGGAGATCCGAGCTGGCGTCTTTGTGAGCTGCTCTACTATGTCATACTCACTGTGCTTCATAATCTTTAAGAACTCATCGGCATCAATGCTCTTGTCCGTCACCACCTTAGCTCCTGAACTCTCCCCTTCTTCCTAGCCATTTCTTGTTGCCTTATCATTTTCCTTCGAATAGACGCGACCACTCCTGGTAATCCCGTTTATTAGATCTTGGTTATTGACTTCCACCACTGGTTCTTCACTGGTTTCTCCTCGGACTACGAGAAGCTCAGTCCTTAGGCCATATTTCCAGGGTACCGCATGATTACTAGCATATGGAAATAGTGCTGGTATGTGAATAACCGCCACTGGCTCCTTCTCGCGTGTTGCTGCCTGGGCGGTTGAGTTTATGACCAGGAGGGATCCCATCGAACTCAGCTTAAGTGTCGGTTCGTTAATGAACGAAGGATGAGATTCTGCTATCTCCAAGGAGGGCAATTGCTCACTACTTCCTAGAGTCGGAGCTTGCGCGTTGATCACAAGGAATGACCCCTTCGACTTGTCAATGATTGGCAACCCACTTTGTTCCTCCGTCATGCATACGGATTTATCTCTTGATGTTCCCCTTTCAATTCTAATAATCCCCAGCACCATCATCTTTTGCACAACTTCCTTGAACACCTCACAACCCTCAATGTCATGATCTATGTTTCCCCGGTGATACTCACAAGAGTAGGAACCGCAGTTATCGATTATACCCGGCTTTCCCCCGTCATAAAGGACATGTCCCGCTTCCTCAAGGTGATCAAATATTTCTTTCATAGTAACTTGGAGCGCATTTGGGTCTTTAATCAGCCTGATATCTTCTTCAATAACACAGACCTATTTCCCCTTGTCATGCTCCGGAAGGGGATTTGAGATTATATTTGGATTGCTATCTCGCTGTACACTGATATAATTATTATCCAAAAGATTCAATACGTTCTTCCAGAAAGCATCGCATCGATCGATTGAATGTCCCACCGCTCCCATATGATATTCACAAGTCTCATTTGGATTATACCAAGCAGGGAAAGGTGGTTGCCAAGGTTTTACAGGACGAGGACCCATAAGCTTCTTTTCCACTAACTCCTTGAAAAGCTCTAATTTAGAGACACTGAAGTCAGGTAACGGGCGGTTATCTCTCGGGGGGTGAACGGCTTTGTTATCCATACTTGGGTGCAAGACATTCGCTTGCTGAATGGGATGAGGTGGTGGGACTGGTTGAGGATGTTGGATAGGTTGAGCAAAAGGGGCTCTAGATTGATAGGGAGCATGTTGCATGCGTGCCCCAGGTGCAAAAGGTTGTGGATATCGGGGTTGTGAGTTATATGGAGGGTATTGTGGTTTATATGAAGGTCTGAGCGACTATTGGTAAGGGTCTGATACATGATTCACATCGCCGTCTTTCTTTTTAACGCCCTGTCCTTTCCTGTTTTCGGGGTGTGCACTCTCCAACCTCCCATCCCGAATGTTAGTATCAATCCTTTCACCTACCTCAATGAGGTCGGTGAAATATTTAGCATGGGTTCCCAGCATGATTCTGAAGTAGGGCTCTCCTAGCGTATCAATAAAGTAAGAACACAACTCAGACTCCGTTAAAGGAGGTTGAACTTCTGAAGCCAAGGCTCACCAACGCTATGCGTACTCCTTGAAGGACTCAGCGGGTTTCTTCCTTAATCCTTTCAGCTGCTCCCTAGTAGGAGCTGAATTCAAATTGAATTGGTATTGTCTAATAAAGACATCCGTCAGATCCCTCCATTTCTTTAGTCTAGAATGATCTAACTTCATGTACCAATGTAGAGCCACCCCAATGAGACTTTCATGAAAGAAATGGATGAGGAATTTCTCCTCCCTGGACCATACTGACATCCTGGTGCAGTATGTCTTCAGATGATAATGCGGGTCCCCATTACCATTATATTTGTTGAAGTCCGGGATCTTAAACTCTTTCGGAATAATCACATCCAGAGCTAGGCATAGTTCATCCAAATCGAGGGATTTATGCTCCATTACTCCCTGCAGTGCCCGTAGCTGATCTCTCATTTGCGACACCTCCTCTTTCAAGCTGACCTTATCAGGGATTTCACCGCCATGAGAATACATATTATTGGGAGGTGGATTCTGAGCCACGAAGGCTGTGACGTTCTCCGGGTTATGGACATCATGGGTATATGCATATCCCTGATCCCATTCCTGGAATCTTTGCCTACCAACCCCTGGGGTTGGGATAGGTGGAAGCCTGTTCTGATCATTGTCAGTTGCATCAGGTATCCCTTCCACGCTCATACCATGCGGTTAGGCAATATTGGCATTAACGTCATGCCTCCTACCATTCGTGTTCATGCCCTGAAGCATTTTCATCATTTGTTCCATCTGAGTATGCAAGCCGCTAAGCTGACCCTTCAAATCCCCTACTTCTTCCTCTAATCTCCGTTCTACATCGGAAAAGATGACTTTCCATCGCCATTGCTTTTGTTCTTGCTCGAGTTAAATGGATTCTTTGCGGGCGATGTGTAAGGTTAATTGGATTCCTTTTAATCGGCGAAATGTTGTCCTACTTTCAAGAAAAAGAAAACAAATTAATTATTTTTACCTTACCATTACTTAGGTACCAGTGAATTATAATAGGCGTTAGCATAAGTTTCTCGACAATGTGACTTTGGATCCATGTTGGCGTTCGTCATAATTATCCATGAAACTCCCTCAAGTTCCCCCCGATACATATTGTATTCAGGGAGTCGTGAGGTTGACAATCAATTCATAAGAACTCATGTTACTTTATAAATGATGTCTATAAATGGAGGGCACAGGTGGAATCAAAAGCTTTAATTTCATATGGTTCAATACATCATCATGAATCATAACTACATCACCAAGTATGAGCCAGAAATCTTAATTCCTTGACAAGCTCTTTACATTATGAAAAGAAATCTGATATTTCTGCAGAAGTACTAAAGGGATGGAATTTTTGCTCAGCTTGCTCATAAACATCGGAGAATTTGGGTATGCTTGAATTCACCAACATAATTAGCCTTTCAGTGCAATCTCTCCACCTATCTGACTCTATCGCCCTTTCTGAATAAAGGGTTCTCCAATTTTCCATTGCATCAGCATGTTGTTGCACTTGTTCAAGCAACCTCTTGATTGTAGCTGATGAATCCACTCTAACGGCTGCTAACTCATTCACCTTATCCTCCAACTGCTTAGCGACCAGCTCCAACTCATGTGATGAACTTTGTAATAGACGGAGTTCTTGTACTTCTTTCTCAAGTGCATCCCTTTCTTTTACAGCTTGCATCAACTGCCTCCGATTGTTCTTCATCCTCTCATCATTCTCCTCCATATGTGCATTCACATCCCTAATTGTTCGTTTGAGCTTCAGATTTTCCTCCTTCAATCTCTTCACTTCCAAGCTTACCTTACAAGTTTCTCGTTTCCTCATTTCCTCCACCGTCTCTTGTAAGGCTGCATATTCATTCTGCAGACGACTCCAAGCCTCTTTCCGTTAATTATTTGCCCTCGCCAGCTTTTCCAATTCTTCTTCCTTCTTTTGAAGTTGTCTGACTAGCTCCTTGTTTACTTCCGCCTTATTACCACACAGCAAAGGATCGGGAGGTGCAAAGGTTGGGTTAACCCCCTTAATCCTTTCTGACAACCAGACTTGGTATTCTTTCGTGGCATATATTCGGTGTGCACCCAATTCCAGCTGCCCTTTATATATTACTTTACTCCAAGCACTCACCACATTTTGACTTATCTTTATTGTAGAATCATCATGTTGGAAGTGTATCATGTGAACCACGGCTTCTGAGGGAGTCTTTTGTGGGAAGGCATATTGTCTCAATAGCAACATTGGGTTATAATTTATCACTCCCCGTGGACCCATTAACGGCACATTTGGGAAGCCCCCACAGCAATAGATTATTTCATCCTTCCACCACCATGCCAATCTCCAACGGATACTTTCTGCTCTGAGCTGGCCAAAAACTTCGATCCACCCCTCACGATCGCATTTGGCTTTTCCTTCTTGGTTTCTGAATGATGCAAGAGGGGAGGAATTATCCTTTTCTCCTTCTTGGAGTCTCTTTCCATATAGGTGATTCATGACCCACACATACAATAATTGGAGACAGCATCTAATTCTCCCTCCCTTCTTAGTATGGCAAAAGCTCAAGGTCATATAAGTCTCTGACAATATTGCAGGTATTGGATTCACCTGATGATGCTCTACCATATGAAACACACTGATGGTGTGTCTGTCAATCACCCCCTTTGCAAATGGAAACAAAATTATCCCATAGATTATCATGGCGAGCACCCTGTTATAAACTACCCACTTCTCCTGTTCAGCCAGCTCTTTCAGACGTGTTTCCATAAACTCCCTTGAGACCCCTTCTACGCTCTTGGTAGAGATGAAGTGCACCCTGTCTATACTGATCTCCAAAAGCTTCGCTATCACTGTGTTCAAAGCCACATATCCTGGGTATCTATAGACACGATCTCCCCTGTTTAGCGGTAAGCTTAAGAGCTCTCCATACTCTTCTATGGTCGGTGGCATCTGGAAATCTGGAAACGTGAAGCATCTCAAGGTGTCATCCCAATATTGTCCCAGTACAGAAAGCACCTGTGTCTGAATGGATACATTGAGTAGCTCTAGTATGTCACCATATCTTTTCCTGAAGTCTGACAAAAGATTACCCTTGATACGTCAAGAGAATTCCTTCAGATTATCAATTGACTCCACCACTACTTCCAACCTCAGCCCCTTCCCACCATAGGTTAACCCTATTGGTCCTGGTTCCATGATCACTTTTGTGTCTTTAACTTATGCTAACTTTTCCCGATAATTCACCAGTTTCCTGAGCGAAAAAAGGCCAAAAAGAAGAAAAAATGAGATAAAGCGACCATGAATTTGATTAGTTAAAATATTATTAGGCCCCCATTTAACAGTCGTAATAATTTCTCTCCTTAAAGATCCTTATTGAATTCTCAAGGAAACAGAAATGAATCCTCGTATCGTGAAGGATAAGGTCTCTCCATGAATGAGGTATAAAAATAATAGAGGACCTATTAATATGATAATCGTTCCATTAATGCAAAATTACATGAAAAGAAAATGCATGAGACTGGATATGCTCCCCCGTGTCCTATATTAGGTGCATCCTAGGGTAAGATTCTTGGCTTTAACTGGCTGGCTTAACATCTAAGCTCCATCTACTATTACATGCAGGATTCATGATGGTTCTATTTTCCAAAAAAAGTTCCCAAGTTGCCCCTGTCATCAAGACAGGAACCCTATCCAGTAAACTTAATCTTTTGAGAGCTTTAATAGCCCTTCCTAGACTAAACTTAGCGAATAGGTAACAGCTGGGTGAAGTCTTTGCAATGGTCTCTGGGAGCTTAATAGCCCCTCAAAGGCATTTTTACAAACTCCAACTGTCCTAGGATACTCTCAAACCCGGGTATAGGGCCCATTATGTGTGTGAGGTTGGACGTGAAAGTGCCCAGTGTGTGAAGGGAGCATACAAACCTCATGACCCAACCATTTCCCAAATTCCCCACCTGCAGATAAAACAGTACACAAAACAATGCATAAATAGATAACAGTCATCTATCCTAGGGTTCATTCCTCATGTTATCTATCCTAGCACATTTTATTCAACTCACAAATACATTTAAAAGCATGTAAACAGATAAAACTACC
This sequence comes from Adenanthera pavonina, assembly GCA_026686845.1. Taxonomy (NCBI): domain Eukaryota; kingdom Viridiplantae; phylum Streptophyta; class Magnoliopsida; order Fabales; family Fabaceae; genus Adenanthera; species Adenanthera pavonina. Next base: position 832,185 of record JAIVEN010000040.1, read on the forward strand.
AAGCATGTTATCTACCCTAATCATGTGAGGCAAACAACATTAAAAGGGCAACCAAATGAACAGAAAAAATTATCAAACATATTACCTAACCTAATCATGTGAGGCAAACAAAATTAAAAGGGCAACCAAACAAAACAAAGCCATAAAAATTTGCATAGTCAACCCATACAGGCTTGACTCTCAAAAGGTCCCCAGTGGAGTTGCCAAACTATCACACCCGGAGATGCGACGCGGATGGCGCGGGAAACGAAAAAATGAAGAAAATGGAGAAATCGGCCCGCTTGGCGGAAGGCCGATTTTTAAGGGAGTCGCCACCAAAATTTTAAGGGAAATTTTGGAAAACCAAAATAAAAACAAAAAGGGATAAGGATGGTCTGTGAATCAGAGTTGAGTTCGGGAGTACGATTATGAGTGGGGAAGGTGTTAGGCACCCCCACAACACCCATTCTGAAGAACGGTTACTTTAGGCTGATCATGCAATTTTTATGGCTTTGAAAAATTATTTTGGTTGCTCTTTTACCACTCACATGCGAAAATAAATATAAAAATAAGAAAAATGTAAAAATGTAAATAAAGAATAAAAATGAAAATATGAGAGGTTGGAAAAAACAAAATAAGAGAAAAATATTATTTATTTACAAAAGTGGACTTGACCCAGAATGAGAGTCTGGGGCCTACGTACCCTGCAATAGGGATCAAAGTCGACGTAGTTCGGACTAAAAATGCGTGTCACTGGGTTGGAGTTTTTTTATTTTATATATTCTTTGAAAAAGAGAGGTTTATGGAAAACAATTTGTCTTTCCACAAAAAAACAATTTTTGGAATTAGTTAGTATGTTTTAATTTGTGAAAGACAGATTATTTTTCATTACTTGCTCTTTTCATTTATTTATTTTGGTTTAATCAATTTCTAAAATAGAATATGTGTTTTTACTCAATTTAGAAAATATGATTAAAATTATGTGTGATTTGAACATTTTTATTTGAAAATAAAATATTTGAAAACAATTTTATAATAAAATCAATTGGCTCATATAGTGACTTTATCACTCACATTTACCCATTGATACCTAAGTGTCCACGGTAGTGTTACTCGAGACAAAAAGGCGCAAAAAGTTCAAAAGAAATTTTTTTTTATACAAATGATTTTTTTGTTTTATTATAAAAATCATTTTAACACCTATTTATTAAAAAAAATTGAAAAATGTGATCATTAATATGTTTTGAAAAATAATAATCAACATATGTGGTGACTTTATCACTCACAAGTTACTGATCAATACTTAAATACTCACGGTGTTACCACTCGGAGTAGATAAGCGAAACGGATAAGAACTTGGAAGGAAATGAATAACTTTAGTTCTAATCATTTTGTTATTATTCTTTTATTATGAAAAGGTAATAAAAATGAGTAAATAAAACATGGAAAGAAAATAAATAATTTGGCAAGAATTATTTTATAAAAAGGGAAATTGATAAAATTCTCTTAAAAATAAATGAATAAAAAAATAAAAAAAAGATAAAAAATAAAAATAAATAAAACAAATAAAACATTAAGGAGAATTTAACACACCATCATTACTAAAGAGAAATAATCAACATATGTGGCGACTTTATCACTCACAAATTGCTGATTAATATTTAAAGTCTCCGGCGTTACCACTTGGAGTAAAAAATACCAGAAGGAAATTTTAAATGAAAATCAAATAGCATATATGGTGACTTGATCACTCATAATTTACTAATTTACGCTTATATGCTCACGGTGATGCCACTTGTGGCAAAAAGAAAAAGGCTTAAAAGATAAAATTGGGAAAAATGAAATCATGAAAGTAAATATGATTATGGTTATTTTATAAAAAAGAAAAGTGATAAAAGGAATTTAAGCATATGACTTTTATATATATCATCTAAATTTTTTTATTTATTTATTATTATTTATTATTTATATCTTTTATTTGTGTACTTATTTAAAAGAGAATGCATTTAGAACACCCCCTTTTATTATTATTCTATAAAAAAATAAATAAAAAAATACTCAAAAGGGATAAAATTGCCACATTCAATATATAGATATATATTTATTTATTTGTAAAAAAAAAAATTTGTTACTTATTTATATTTCCTATTTTAAAGTTGTGAAAAATAGAAGACCGAACCATTAGAAATCTCTTTATCTAATTCTTTCTTTTTTTTTTTTTTAGAACAAAAGATTGAAGTGAAACTCCTTCCTCTGTTTTCAATTTTTTCAAAATCAATTCCCAAACTAAACAGTGTATATGGTGATTTGGTCACTCATAAGTCACTGAATTATACTTACACGTATCATGGTCGTTCCTCACACAAATATTTTAAAGTGTTTAGGCTCGAGATCACTCAAATAATTTAGATGTGACCGTAAGATGAGGATATGTAAACATCTAGTATTTTCTTGGACATAGAAACACAAAATCTTATCACGACTCCGGAACCTAGAACCAAATAAACACGTCATACAACTTCCAAATTGAATCTCCCAAAAGGGGCCTCTAAGGAGGCCCACAATATACTCCCTCCTACTATTCTTAAGTCTGAAGTGAAAAACAAGAGAGGCCCAAATCATTACCAATTACGCATAGCCTGATCCACCTATAACCTATGGACAAATTTTAAAGATATGTTTGGCATCCAACTGAATTCCCCTGACGGCCAAAAGTCACAAAATAATCATACATATGGAAGCAGCAACTCGGGATCTAATTCTTAACACTAATCATATTCAAATCACGGTTGAATCAATTCAAAATTCTAGCGTCTCAGTGGTCCCTGGGCACCAAACTCAACTAAACTCAAACCCAAAGGTGCGAAACATAACATCCTCCGATTGGGAAACAGCTCTATAGCTTCACAGAATACTCAGTAATTTCCAATGGGTTCAAGGGGACACAAGCAAATGGCGTTGTCACACACTGAACAAATAATGTTCATTACAGTTTAACATATTCCATGACAAACGTGCTTAAAACAAACTAATCACACAAATAAAAATATGGACTACAGTCTCTTTTCTGATAGGAAGGAAATTCGGTAAAGTTCATAACATATAAAGCATAGAAATCAATGGCTTTCGGGTTCCCCAGAACACACACAGTTAAGAAGCCGGTAAGTACAACAACACAGCACTGCTTGATACAAAACTCTGATCAATGAGAAAGACGGAGCACCTAATCCAGTGGCCACATTAATCACGATTCAAACCAGAATTCAAGGTTCTATATTAACACAAGAATCTGTCTACCCATTGCCTAGAGACTTAGCTTTAGGACATGAATTACCAGTTGAAGACCCTTATACCTTGCACCTCCGCTCTCTGTCAAGTCTCCTTCCTTCTTCCTCGGCTTTGCTCTTCCTCTGCTCCTTGGAACTTCTCCTCACAGCATCCTCGGTCTCTCTTCTGTCTCTCAGTATTTCTGTTCCTCCGTCCCTCTCTATGTCTCCAACTCTCGGATGCTCCCCTCTCTTCGGATTTTTCAATGCCAAAATCCCCCTTTGCTTCTTCAGACAGCCTTCCTTTATAGGGCCTCGGCAAGTGACTTCACCATCCTAAAACAAAGCGCGTGGCTGCCTCTTCCTTCCCCTCTCGTCCTAATTTCACGCTCGTCTTGGCTACGGCTCGCTATTTGCCTTCATCTCCACTACTCTGACAGTACTGGGTACGGAGTAGTGGAGGGATTTTGTTGTCCGTGGCTGCCCTTCGTGTCAATCCGAGGGCTCCCCCCGTCTCCCCGTACCTGGTACCGAGTAGTGGAGGCATCCCTCGTTCGCGTGGCTTGTGGTCCATTCTCTGCTTCACGGATTCAAGCCCTAGCCCCTCAGGTTTGCCTTCGGCCGCTCCCTCTGTTTTTCATCTGTTCCCCACGGTCCCTCTCCTGCCCTAAGCTCCCTCTATTTTTCTTCGCGACCTCCCTATTCGTCTCTTCCTCCATTTTCGGTTCAGACCCCAGTCTCCTCTCGCTCTCGGCCAAGCTCTCCTCCCTCCGTGCTCGGCCTCCTCCTCGGTTTTTCCTCGGCCAGCTCTCTCTTCGTTCCCCATTGCCCCTTCCCTAAAGGGCTCCCACGGACGCCCTGAAAGGACCAGGTCACGAGCCCAATTATGGGCTCGTGACCTATTGGGCTGAAATCATTTTAGCCCAATATGGTCCTTTTTTTTTTAATTTTGGGTTTTATCTATTTATTATTTTTTTCATGCCGAATTTGGGTCCAAAAATTCTTCTTCTTTTTTTCTTATTTTTATTTATTATAATAATTATTATTATTTTTTCATTATTTTTTTATTTTTATTATTATATATATATATTTTTAAAATTACCCGGACAAAATACGGTGTTCACACATGGGTATATAGAATTCCACTCTCTTTTCTCTAACTCTTTGTAGGCTTTCTGAGGTGTTGAGATTATCGAAGTAGGCTTTGCCTCTCTCGACATGGTCTTTTCCATACACACGGCCAGGAATCAAGCCTTGTGCATCATGCTTAAGGGATCCAGTTATCTGCCAACTGTACTGAACCTTATTGGTTAACCCTTATGGATTTGATTATGCTCAATTATGTTTAAGAGTTCTTGACTTATTTTGGCACACTAAAATCTACTAGAATTTTCAACCATATAAAGGATCTCCACTTTATTTGACTAGTAGTGATGATATATTCTCTATGTCCTTTATTGTTTGTTATTTTCTTCATATTTAATTTTCAAATCCTCCTGACTCACATCTCATTGTGTCCATACGATAACCAATGGAATTTTGTTTAGAAATACTATTTTGTTCACTTGGCTAACTATTCTCATTTCCCATAAGTTGAGTTGTGGCATTCAAAAAGGTTTTGCACATGACTTCTGACTTAGTTCATTATCCCGATATTAAAGAGCAAAGCAATGCCCTAGTGGTTTTCAAAATGTGCATTTGAAACTACGGACCAAACACAACAAAGACAGGGATGAACATCTATGCATGTGATCCAATGAAGACCAAACTCTTACTATAACTAAACCATATGAACTTAAGATGGAGAATCAAATGAGGACTATTTGGCTTAATTTTAATGGAGTGGCTAATCAAAATGTCATGTTGAAGAGATGTCCCTCTTCACTAGGTGACTAAGGGAGAATATCAAAAGACTAAGTTGTGCAATATTCACAACTTTGGAGCAAGTGAAGATGAAAACATGTATTATGTTTGAGCATAAAAAAATGAAATGCAATGTTAGATGGAAGTGAGGTGCCTATTTTTGTAGGACTTTGGAGGATGCCTATCATTACCAGGCATTGAGTGCCAGCCACGATTGGACTTTGGTGATAGTGAGTGCCTATTTCCATAAGACTTTGGTGAATGCCTGTCATTACAGGGCTTTAGGTGCTAGCCAAGACTGGACTTTGGCGATAGTGAGGTGCCTATTTTCATAGGACTTTAGTGGATGCCTGCCGTTATAGGGCTTTAGGTGCCAACCAAGACTGGACTTTAGCGATAGTGAAATGCCTATTTTCATAGGACTTTGGTGAATGCCTGTCGTTACAAGGCTTTAGATGCTAGCCAAGACTGGACTTTAACAATAGAGAAGTACCTATTTCCATAGGACTTTAGTGCTGTTACAGGGTTTTAGGTGCTAGCCAAGACTAGATTTTAGCAATAGTGAAGTGCATATTTTCATAAGGCTTGAGTGGATGCCTGCTGTTATAGGGCTTTAAGTGCCAGCCAAGATTGGACTTTGACGATAATAAAGTCCCTATTTTCATAGGATTTTGGTGGATGCATGACGTTACAGGGCTTTGGATGCCAACCAAGACTGGACTTTAGCAATAGTGAAGTGCCTATTTTCATAGGACTTTAGTGGATGCCTGCCATTATAGGGCTTTGAAAAAGAGGGGCCAGCTGGAACTGGACTTTGAGAGGCCTACCGTTACAAGGATTTGGAAAAGAGGGGCCTGCCGTTACAAGGCTTTAAAAAAAATGGGCTAGTCGGAACTGGGCTAGGAGGGGCTTGCCATTCAAGGCTTTGAAAAAGAGGGGCCAGCCAAAATTGAGCTTTAAGGGGGGCTACAGTTACAAGGCTTTGAGAGAATAGGGGTCAACCAGAACTAGGCTTTTGAGGGGCTTGCCGTTATGGGGCTTGGAAAAAGAAAGGCTAGCCAGAACTGAGCTTTGAGGGGCTTGCCGTCATAGGGCTTTGGAAAAGAGGGGTCAACTAGAACTGGGCTTTAAGGGGGCCTAACATTATCAATATTAATATGCAATGCATGTAAATTAAGTGTAAGGTGTATACAAATTGATATTGGACTTTCAAAGCAAGATACTCTTGCTTTATTTTTTCCAAATATGAAAGATGACTGAAGGATGTAAAGTTTCTTTTTTGATTTGGAAACATGATAGACATGTCTCTATTCAAGTAGGGATGAATGCAAGGTATGCTATGAATGATGAATAGAAGGGGGAAGAGTTTGACATTTTATTTTGCCCTAATCTTATGCCATCCATGTATATATATAATGCACATTATGTGGACTTTGTTCTTTTGCACCAGTCAAGGTGGAAGCTTACATATAAGGCAAGATTTTCTTTTACTTCTATTTGTCCTAGTCCAAATAAAGACTTGTTGGATAAAGAATGAAAATAAAATGCATTATTTGCTCCAATCTAAAAATGGATACTCATTAAATGATTAGTAAAAGATGCAAGATTTATCTTTTAATTTTGGTCTTTCCTAATCTAAATGGAAGCTTATTTTGATGCAATGTATGCAATGAATGATAAAAGTATAATGCAATATTTACTTTTATTTTCTCCAATCTATATGGAGGCTCATTGAATGATTAGAGGAAGATGCAAGATTTATTTTTTTGTTTACCCCAATCTAGTTGGAGGCTTATTTTAATGCATGATAAAAGATGATACAAGATTTATCTTTTGATTTTTGTTTTTTTCTAAATGGAAGCTTATTTTGATGCAATGTATGTAATGAATGATAAAACCATGATGCAAGATTTATTTTTGTTTTCTCCAATCTATATGGGGGCTCATTGAATGATTAGTAGAAGATGCAAGATTTATTTTTTGATTTTTTGTTTGCCCCAATCTAGATGGAGGCTTATTTTAATGCAGTAGGGGATATATGAGTTGCGCAAATTTGATTCCCTATCTACCCTATTATGGATGAGAGTTTATTTTGATGCAATGCATGAAATGGATGCAAGCATTCCACTTTAAAAAAAAAACCTTCATCATTTTGTGCAAAGTACACACACATGAGTCACTCAATACATATAGAGGGGAGAAGGAAAATGTGTCTACTTATGTATGTCATGTTTAATGCAATCGATGTGCAAGAATATATGATTCATGATCACATGAAAAAAGGAAAGTCAATACTTACCCTAATGAGGAAATTCATCCAAATGAATGACTTTTGAAGATACTTTGGCTAAATGGATACTACTAACATGAGAAGGCTATAGTTTCAATTTTCATAACTGAGATGAACCCATTTAATCATTTTTTTCAAGACACTTTTCCTTGCCCTAATTTCATACCATGTGCTTGATATGACCATCCTTTTTGGTCAATTTTTATCTTTAATTCTTGAGAAGTTAATGACCAAGACCTACTCTTACTTTATTAAACTATGTCAATGTAGTCATACATGAAGTTGAATTTAATGGAATGTTAAGAATGATGAAACATATGACCATTTGCATGAAGGAGATTTTGGATGAATAGATATGGAGTAATAGAACTGGAAAATACCCAAATTCTACTATGAAGATTTCTTCAGAAAAAAATGAATGGGAAATGATGTGATAGAGTTGGAAAATGTTCATATTCTATGCTAATGTCCACTTTTTTCAAAGTGGACAAGTGATATGCAAAGAAATGCAACTAAAAAGATGCCTTAATCCTCTACTAGGAGCATTTTATTTGAATGATAGAAATGTGAAATGTTTTAGTTAAGTTGGCTTCCCAAGAGGGGGGTGAATTAGGAAGATTAAATCTTTTCTGCAAAAATCAAATACAATGGTGATACTAAAAGTTCACTAAAAAACAGAGTGTAAGGAATAAAGAGTAAAGAAAAGAAGACTCAGCGATTGATCCTGATTCGGTCTATTCCTCTTAACCTACATCTAGTCCCCAAGTCACTACTTGAGATTTCTCCATTATCTCTTGCAATATTTGAAGGTTCTTGCAGTGACCGCAGTACAACACCAGCTCGAACTTTGAGCTAAAACAAACTCCCTTACTCTTCTCACTCAAGAGTAAGTAATCTCCCTTAGTGTATTCTCACACTAAACACTCTCGATAAGTGTGTAGATGTATACAAAATGAAAACTCTCTCAAAAGAGTATATATGAGAGTTAAGATACAATGAATGAGCTAAACAGAAGGTAGGTAAGCTTTGAATGAATCAATAATTGAATCAGTAGAGTTTTGGCATATATATTGTTTCTCTCATTTTTCAACAACTTAAATGAGGTTCAGTTTATAGTTTTGGGGCAGAACTATCCATAGGAAACAAATATTAGCCATTACTCTCAGTAAAATAGCCATTTACCTACAACATTAAATGCATCTGACAGAGGTTATGCGGACAACCTCCTCAGGTTATGCGAATAATGGGTAACTGTTTGCCTTTGTTTTCAACATAGAGCTTTCATTACGCAGATAACCTAGCTAGGTTATTCAGACAACGTGCTACCCAAAATGACTAAGTTTTAGCTCAAAATCATTTTCATGAAAACCTACTAAGTTATTAGGATAAAGTTAAGTTTTTCTCAAACTCAGTTTTTGTGAAACTTAGGTTATCATGATAACCTCCCAACGTTATGTTGAATCAAGAGTTTTGATGATTTTAAACCAACTCTCAAGAGCTTGGATTGAAGATATCAAAGAAGAACAAAGCTGTTTCAAGTGAAGATTTACTGAGTATTTGCTGTTAGATCTCTTGTAGGATCTTTAGTTTTTGGTATAATTGGGTAAAAGATTTTGATTTAAAGAAAAGATGTTTTCAAACTTTGATTTTGTGTTAAATCTTTTAATATTTGAAAAACACCTTTGAACAGACGAAGGTTGAGAGTTTAAACTGAACTGTCAAGTTAGAAATTCGAATTTTGCCTTTGGAAATTCGAATTTTGAGCTAAAACTGAATAAGTCTGAAGAGACTGTTCTCTGTCAGACGAATTTTGGTTGTTCAAAATTAGAATTTTCATCTAGTCTGAAAAGAGGCCTTTTGTAACAGACGAACTTCACACTTTCAAAATTCGAATTTCAAGTAAAATGAAGTTTGTGAAAATCAAAGAAATTCGTCTGAAACTATGATAAAGTGCATCTGAAATCAAAATGAAATTAAGTTTGATAAATGCTCTCTGACAGACGAATTTTGAAGTTCCAACATTCGAATTTTCATATAAGTGTGAAAGATGCTTCTTTACAACAGACGAACTTTGGGTTTTCAAAATTCGAATTTCAAACAAAACAAAACTTGAGAAAATTGAAGAAATTCATCTGAAACTATGTTAAAGTTCACCTGAGATCAAGAGTGATTTCAGTTTCAAAACTGCTCTCTGACAGACGAACTTTGAGCATTGAAATTCGAATTTCAGAAGCTAAGTTCTTGAGTCTATTGAAATGAAACATTGACATACGAATGATAAGAACTTGCAACATTCGAATGATGAAATGAGTCTGAAAAGAGTTTCTCTGACAGACGAATTTCGCCTTTCCAAAATTTGAATTTCGAAGAAAGTTATCTACTGTGTCTCTTTAAACGTTCAATGGACAGACGAATTTTGGGGATCCAAAATTCGAATTTCGAAGGCACTGTAGAAAATTGAAAACACTGTTCATACTTAACCGAAAACTTTCTTCTTGAAAATTCGTATGTCACATTGTGAAAATGTTTTGTAAGTTTCAAAATTCGAATTTCACTTCATGAACAGACGAACTTCGTGCTGTAACATTGGAAGCTTTAATCTTCGGTTCCTTCGAAATTCGTCTGTTGGCCAACCAAAATTCGAATTTCAGTATGTCAGAAACATTAAATGCGGTTGGTAAACGGATAGTTTTTCAGAGTAACCGTTGAATAACTTCTCCAACGGATAGATTTAGTCTCTAACGGATATTTGAGACCTAAATCTATAAATACAACATCATTTGAAGTTGTGGGTAACAAAATCAAACTTGTATATACCGAATTTCTGCTGAATCTTTTTCTCAAAAGCTTTTACCCTCTTAACTTCAAACCTTGTACTTAAACTTTCACATCCACTCTTTTACGAGAGAGTTACTTCATTGTAATCAATCTATTCTTCATCTGGAAGATAGGTTTACTTGTGAGGGATATTCACAAGGGGATTGGGAAGCACATAGTGAAAGTGCTTGAAGAGTTTGAGAGAGCTCAGAAACAGAGCAAACCCATGTACTGTGGCTTTAGCAAGAAGCCCACTGAAATTCTTGCTGTATAGTGGATAAATCTCAAGAGGTGTCTTGGGGACTGGATGTAGGTCAAGTGAATAGACCGAACCAGGATAAATCTCTGACTTCATTTCTCCTTATCTTTATTTTTCACCTTACTCTGTTTTACGCATTGCTTTCATTATACTGTGATATCTTCACTTACTTCACTTTGTGCAGAAAAATTTCAAACTTCCCAATTCACCCCCCCTCTTGGGAAGTCAGCCTTGCTAACACGTTATGCGGATAACCTATTTAGCAGAGGAAAGTTCTAGTACTGTGAAACATAGGTTATGTGGATAACCTTCCTAGGTTATGTGGATAACTTGTTGACCCGAGGAAAGTTCAAGTACTATGAAATATAGGTTATACGGATAACCTCCCTAGGTTATGTAGACAACCTGTTTACCCTAGGGAAGTTAATGTACTATGAAATATATATGTGTATAACCTTTTAATAGAGAAGAGTACAAGTGCTCTGTGGCACACGTTGTGCGAACAACCTCCCTAGGTATGCGAATAACGGGCTACATAGTACTATTTGCCTTCAATGCTCACTCCCTTATGCGGATAAGATGACTACCTTGTCAGGATAACCACCTGGACAAACTTGAGAACTTGGTCCCCAAGCTGTATTATGCGGATAACCTCATTCCTTTTTCATGAAATTAAAGAATGGACTTTGGAAAAACTTTGAGATTAAGTCTTTATCCCGTAACCTTCAATAGTTATGCACATAAGGTAAAATGTGTTCATGAAAACAAGGTAAACGCTTAGAAACATCTTTGAAGTTAAGACCTTACCCCGATAAGCTAAAACATTTTCATGAAAATAAGGTGAACACTTAGAATCATTTTGAAATTGAAGCTTTATCCTCATACGATAGCTCTTTTTCATGAAAACCATTTTGAAATCATGAGCTAATCATTAATCATTCAATTAATTTTCTCATTTAATTATTGGGTTAATTTAAATTCAAAGCTCAACTACTTTCTTTTATAGATAATTTTCTAAAACAAGTAACACAGTTCTTCAATCTTCGGGAAACTCTAACTTTGTCCCTCATTTCACTTGTGTTACCTTGATATTGGATTTCCAAACTTATTTATTTTAGAATAATCAAAACCTCTGAATTATCATTCTCCCCTTTTTTGATGATGACAAAACAACTTAAACTTATTGTCAGTACTTGGGTTTGCATAAAGCTCCCCCTCAATATGTGTAAATAAAGTCAAATAATGTAGTACACATTTTCAGAACAAGGAACACCAAGAATATGCAAAGTTCATAGATAGAAATTCATTGTATTATAAATATTCATTACAAGTACAGAAACAAAAGATACAGGAACGTAACAACTGAAAAATAGCAAAAAAGAAACAAGCAAGCATAAATCATCAAGTCCCGTTAAGTTTCTTTCTTTTTCTTATATTTCTTCTTCTTTTTCTTTTCTTTTTCTTTATGCTCTCCCTTTGCTTTATCTTTTTCTTTATGCTCTTCCTTTGCTTTATCTTTTTCCTCTTCCTTCTCTTCTTTCTCCTCTTTCTCTTCTTTCTCCCGCTTTTTGTCATCAGCAATAGAGGGGATTTGAGCAACACTAACATCCATCATGGCAATGTCGTGATCAAGCTTGGCCTTCCATTCCTTAATTCTTTGAAGTCTTTCATCCAAAGAAAGAGGAAGGGTGGAGGGTTACGCTGGAACAATAGACACTGGGACAGGTCGAAGTGGCATAGCAGCAGCAGCAGGAGAAATAGAAGGAAACACAGGAGTGTAAGGTATATCAAGCATTACAAGTGGAGGTCAGACAGTGGGAAAAGGGTACAGGAAAGGGATCAGAATCAGAGGCAATGGTGATAATTTCCTACACAACAGCCTCAATAAGATAATTGATGCCTTCAAAGGAGAAGGGGTCAAGGAGAGGAGGAAAGAGAGCATTAATCTCTTGTCTTCGGTGATGAAGATAAATTTGGTGAATGAAATCACCTTCAAGCAAGAGAACTAAGGCTCTACTTTGATCCTTAACAGTTTCTTCCTCAAGACCATAGTCAAAGTTAGGACCTAGGTCCTTTGATAGAGCAGGTGATTTTGCAGAGGCAAAAGGTTCAGTGTGTATGGGATAAGGTAGTTTGAAAGGAGAAAATGAGAGTTAAGGTACACCAGAAGCTATTTGCTCACGCAGGGATTTCACTTATTGGGTAAGACTCTCGAATTTGGTCTTAAACTTTTCTTACATCTCAGCAATGAGATACCTAAGATTGATTATTGTTGAATCAAGAGTTTTGATGATTTTAAACCAACACTCAAGAGCTTGGATTGAAGATATCAAAGAAGAACAAAGCTGTTTCAAATGAAGATTTACTGAGTATTTGCTGTTAGATCTCTTATAGGATCTTTAGTTTTTGATACGATTGGGTAAAAGATTTTGATTTGAAGAAAAGATGTTTTCAAACTTTGATTTTATGTTAAATCTTTGAATATTTGAAAAACACCTACAAACAGACGAAGGTTGAGAGTTTAAACTGAACTGTCAAGTTAGAAATTCGAATTTTGCCTTTGGAAATTCGAATTTCGAGCTAAAATTGAATAAGTCTGAAGAGACTGTTCTCTGTCAGACGAATTTTGGTTGTTCAAAATTCAAATTTTCATCTAGTCTGAAAAGAGGCCTTTTGTAACAGACGAACTTCACACTTTCAAAATTCGAATTTCAAGTAAAATGAAGTTTGTGAAAATCAAAGAAATTCGTCTGAAACTATGATAAAGTGCATCTGAAATCAAAATGAAATTAAGTTTGATAAATGCTCTCTGACAGACGAATTTTGAAGTTCCAACATTCGAATTTTCATATAAGTCTGAAAAATGCTTCTTTACAACAGACGAACTTTGGGTTTTCAAATTCGAATTTCAAACAAAACAAAACTTGAGAAAATTGAAGAAATTCATCTGAAACTATGTTAAAGTTCACCTGAGATCAAGAGTGATTTCAGTTTCAAAACTGCTCTCTGACAGACGAACTTTGAGCATTGAAATTCGAATTTCAGAAGCTAAGTTCTTGAGTCTATTGAAATGAAACATTGACATACGAATGATAAGAACTTGCAACATTCGAATGATGAAATGAGTCTGAAAAGAGTTTCTCTGACAGACGAATTTCGCCTTTCCAAAATTTGAATTTCGAAGAAAGTTATCTACTGTGTCTCTTTAAACGTTCAATGGACAGACGAATTTCGGGGATCCAAAATTCGAATTTCGAAGGCACTGTAGAAAATTGAAAACACTGTTCATACTTAACCGAAAACTTTCTTCTTGAAAATTCGTATGTCACATTGTGAAAATGTTTTGTAAGTTTCAAAATTCGAATTTCACTTCATGAACAGACGAACTTCGTGCTGTAACGTTGGAAGCTTTAATCTTCGGTTCCTTCGAAATTTGTCTGTTAGCCAACCAAAATTCGAATTTCAGTATGTCAGAAACATTAAATGCGGTTGGTAAACGGATAGTTTTTCAGAGTAACCGTTGAATAACTTCTCCAACGGATAGATTTAGTCTCTAACGGATATTTGAGACCTAAATCTATAAATACAACATCATTTGAAGTTGTGGGTAACAAAATCAAACTTGTATATACCGAATTTCTGCTGAATCTTTTTCTCAAAAGCTTTTACCCTCTTAACTTCAAAACTTGTACTTAAACTTTCACATCCACTCTTTTACGAGAGAGTTACTTCATTGTAATCAATCTATTCTTCATCTGAAAGATAGGTTTACTTGTGAGGGATATTCACAAGGGGATTGGGAAGCACATAGTGAAAGTGCTTGAAGAGTTTGAGAGAGCTCAGAAACAGAGCAAACCCATGTACTGTGGCCTTAGCAAGAAGCCCACTGAAATTCTTGCTGTATAGTGGATAAATCTCAAGAGGTGTCTTGGGGACTGGATAAAAATTTCAAACTTCCCAATTCACCCCCCTCTTGGGAAGTCACCCTTGCTAACAATTATATCTTCTCTGTGTTCTTTCATGATGGCAATGGCAATCTGGAACAGGTTTTAGTACAGTGAAGGAATGTCTGAGGGAGTAGGTAGGTCAGTGGCTAGGGTTTCATTAGACTTGCTCTGAGTGTGAGAAGGAGTATGAGTCTTAGGTTGCAAAGATTGAGGTGGTTTAGAGGGTACGAATAGAGAGGAACTAGAATCACCAATTGTAAGACTCTTTGAAGCAGCTATGGATTCAGAACCTTCTTCTGTATCTCTCCTCTTGTCAACCCATCTGCCATTGTCTAGACTCATGCCCATCTTTTGCAGGACTTTCTCACTTAATTCTTTTGGAAGTAATGCAGGCCCTCTTTCAATGTTGTGAAATTTCAGGACCTTGGTGATAATATGCCCAAATGGCAATTGTGAGTCCTGTCTATAGATCCTTGCCTTCCATATCCTCTGTAGGATGATACCCACCACATTCACTGATTTACCCTTTATCATCAGCAGCATGACTTGGAATTCTCCTCTAGATAGATAATTAAAGCCTCAATTCTTGTTAAAGAACATGCGAGAGACAATATAGTAAAGAATCTTGTTCTTAACAATCAGAAGAGTTAGGGCAATTTTCCCTTCAGAAGGCACATTTTGTCTTTGCCAAAGCAGCCTTGAGACTATTATCCTCCATTTGTAATTGGTTTCATCCCCATTATCTTCATTTATAGATTCATTTTCAGGGGGATACTTTGAATTCTCAATGTTGACCCTTATTCCTCCAGTAGGCAAACTCAAAACCTCGCACAGCAAGTCAGGGTGCAGGGAATCCATCTCTTTCTCAATCTCACTTCAAGCACCTTTGTGTCATGGTTAATCCTTAGAGAATTGTACCAAGCACGCACAACTTCCTCATCATAATCTTCTTTCAATTCAATCAGACCTCTATATTTTTCTACCAGCCCAGTAGAATCAAACTTATTTCTTACGAGAAATTCTTCTATTCTAACAAAGTGAGGCTTGACTACCTTTCATTTTTTTGAAATCTGCCTCATATGACTCTTTTAAAACCCATGTACCAATAAGCTCATATGTAATTAACGCTTCCTTAGACTCAATAGCAGAAGAACTTATGTGTGTGTCAGCCTGAGGTTCTGAATCTGGAATTTCCTTTGGCTTTGGTGTTCTGGGCTTCTTCGTTGGAATACTCGGCCTAGCTTTAGCTTTTCTCTTCCCTTGACTTGGTGATTTTGAAGCATAATTTGACTTTACATTATGATGTGGTCATTTCCCTTGGTTGCCACCCTTAGTCTTTGCCATATCAGTGATTCCAAATGATTTGGGAAGGTAAAAGTGATTTAGAAGTGGCCAAAAAGAGTTTTGAGAGCAGGGAATTAGATGGGCTTTGGAGATTTTAGAAAGCTTGAGGAGTACGATTAGAGGTTTTCAGGATAGGGTTAGGTTTTCTGCATAAGATTCTATTAAAAATTAGAGAATCCTATATATAGTCTCAAGGTTATGCGTATAACCTATGGAGGTTATGCGGATAACGAGCTTTAGGAACTGTAAGAGAAGCCATGATTTGCTAGGTTGTGTGGATAAGGTCCTTAGGTTGTCTGTATAACCAAGTTGAGATAGAGAGGAGCAGAGAGGAGTTATCCGGACAAGCATACCACATTATCATGAAAAGAGGTTTCACAAAAGGCACACAGAAAGTTTTGCAGAGAGCAGGTTATCCGGACAACCTTGTTATCTTATGTGGATAATGTTCATACTTTGGGAACTTCTTCTCTGGATGTAACGTTATGCAGATAAGGTAGGCAAGTTCTCCTAAAATCAAATTACATAACTTATAAGCAAGGATGCAAACAAGGTAGCTTATGTGCATAAGGTAGAGACCTTATCCGAATATCGAATTCCATAGAGGCCCGAGGTTCACAAAAGGTCTCATTTTCATGAAAATCTTCATACCTTATGTGAATAACCTCAAATACAGAGTCTATGCATACCAAAAAATCAACTTATTTTCAGTATAAGACTATGAGGTTATGCAGATAACCATATTTGAAAAGCTCATAAATACTTACCGATAGCCTTGTTGTCCCCATAAGCCTCTTCTTTTCACTATAACTTCATTCTAACGTGCAGGATACTTCTTTTCATCAGGTTTTAATTGTTTCAAATCAAAAAGCACCTACAAAATAAACTTCTAGATACTCCGATGCTTAAGTTAGTATCATTATTGATTGAATTATAGCTTTAAGAAGGATTTCAGAGAAAACTTACAACTCATTGGGATTCACCATTCCCAATTCTCTCCTGATTTTTCCATGTCTATCTTCTACAAGTGGCTTTGTCAGAATGTCAGCAAGCTAATCTTCAGTAGGAACAAACTCCACCTTGACATCACCTTTCAAGACATGATCTCTTATGAAGTGATGTCTTACTTCAATGTGTTTTATCTTTGAATGCATAACATGATTCTTTGAAATGTTAATGGCACTTTGATTATCACACCTTATTGGGATTTCCTTTATCTCAATCCCAAGGTCTTAAAGTTGTTGCTTCATCCAAAGGACTTATGCATAGTAACTCCCTACTGCTACATACTCAGCTTTAGCTGTGGAGAGCGCTACACTATTTTGATTTTTACCGAACCATGACATTAGAGAGCCTCCCAGAAATTGGCAAGTTCCATTGTGCTCTTTCTATCTATTTTGGATCTAGTAAAGTCAGCATCTATATAACTTATAAGCTCTTCTCCATTACCTTTTGGATGCCAGAGTCCCATTTGAGATGTTCCTATCAAGTATTTGAAAATCCTTTTCACAGCTGTTACATGGGACTCTTTGGGACAAGATTGGAACCTAGCACACATACAAATACTAAACATGATGTCAGGCCTACTAGCAGTTAAATACAACAAGGAACCAATCATTGTCCTATATTGAGTTATATCAAAGAGTTGTCTTTCCTCATCCATGTCAAGCTTAGTTGCAGAGGCCATAGGAGTTCCCATAGGTTTATCATGTTCCATTCCAAACTTTTTTAGTAGCTCCTTGAGATATTTTGATGGGTTGAAGAAGATACCATCATCACATTGTTTGATTTGCAATCCAAGGATGAAGTTCCACTCATCCATCATTGACATCTCAAATTCACTCTGCATTAACTCAGAAAAGTTCTTGCACAAAGACTCATTAGTAGAACCAAATATAATGTCATCAACATAAATTTCTACAATAAGTAAATCTTTATTTTCTCTTTTAGTAAACAAGGGTGTATCAGCTTTTCCTCTTTTAAAACCTTTTTCAATCAGAAAATTACTCAGTCTCTCATATCATGCTCTAGAAGCCTATTTTAACCCATATAGAGCTTTCTTTAGTTTATATACATGATTTGGCTTAGTTGAATCCTCAAAACCTAAAGGTTGATCAACATAAACCTCTTCCATGATATACCCATTCAAAAAAGCACTTTTCACATCCATTTGATACAACATAATATCTTTTATGCAAGCATAGGCTAACATAATCCTTATTACTTCCAATCTTGCAGCTGGAGCAAAAGTTTCTTCATAATTAATGCCTTCTTCCTGATTATATCCTTTAGCCACTAATCTAGCTTTATTCCTTATTATTGTTCCTGATTCATCAAGTTTGTTCTTAAACACCCATTTGGTTCCAATAATAGGATGGTTTTTAGGCATAGGCACTAAATCTCAAACTTGACTTCTTTCAAACTGATTAAGTTCTTCTTGCATAGCTAAAATCCAGTATTCATCAGTTAAAGCCTCTTTAGTACACTTAGGTTCAATTTGAGAAATAAATGCACAATTATTCACTTGATCCCTAAGTTGTCTTTTGGTTTTAACTTTCTCTTAAACATCCTCAATAACTTGATCAGCTGGATGATTCCTTTGATATCTCCAAGCTCTAGGGAGTTCTTGAGATACTTCCTCATTTATTTCACATTCATTATCTTTCTCCTGGATATCTTCCTCTCCATCAGTAGATTCAAATATTTTAGGAGATTCAATTTTATTTTCTTTAGACACATTCAAATTCTTGAAACTGGAAATTAAATCATCCTCATCTTTAGCATGCTTAGGCAGAGTTTCATTTTCAAGAAGGACTACATGCGCAAATTCTTCAATAGTTGCATACTTCTTGTTGAATACCCTATATGCTTTGCTTCTATTTGAGTAGCCAAGAAATATACCTTCATCTTATTTGGCATCAAACTTACCCAGATTATATTTGTTGTTGTTGTGGACATAGCAGATGCATCCAATGACATGAAGATGAAAGAGATTGGGCTTCTTTCCTTTATATAACTTATATGGAGTCTTCCCTAGTAAGGGTCTGATGTATACTCTATTTATCAAGTAGCATGTTGTGCTTACTGCATCAGCCCAACATTGTTTAGGCAATCCTTTTTCATTCAGCATTGCACAATCCATCTCCTCCAATACTCTATTCTTTCTCTCCATAACTCTATTCTGTTGAGGTGTTCTTAGGGCTGAGAAGTTGTGCTCCACTCCATTTTCATCACAGTAGTCAGCAAATTTTGCATTTTCAAATTCTCCTCTATGATCTGTTCTAATAACATAAATAAAGGAACCTTTCTCATTTTGGATTTTCTTGGTTAAGATTAGAAAAGCATCATATGTTTCATCTTTAGAGGGAAGAAATAAAGTCTAGGTAAACCTAGAATAATCATCTACCACAACAAGTACATATAAGTTTCCACCAATACTCTTAGTACGATTAGGACCTATCAAATCTATGTGAAGTAATTGCACTGGTCTTGTTTTAGAAACAATGTTTTTGGTATTGAATGAGGACTTTGTTTGTTTCCCTTTAAGACAAGCATCAAATTCTCTATCCTTTTCAAACTTAATGTTGGGTAGACTAAGAACAAGTTTATTTTTAATGAGTTCATTTAATTGATGCATGCTAACAAGTGCTAGTCTCCTATGCCATAGCTAACTATCATCATTTTCACTTATTAAGCATATAAAGTCTAGAGGAGGTAATTCATCCAAATCAATAATATAACAATTACCATCTCTTTTTGCCTTGAGAATCACTTTACGGTCACTTTTTCTTAATGACTAGGTAGTAGTTGGAATTAAACAGAACCCAATTGCCTCTATCACAGGTTTGACTTACACTCAATAGGTTATAGTTGAGTCCTATGACAAATAGGACTTCTTCAATTGATGTTTTAGGATTTCTTCCAACAATTCCAATCCCAACTATCTTGCTGGATTAGTCACCACTGGAAGTAACCTTTCCCCCTTTCTTATCTCTCAACACAATGAATTTTTCTTTGTCTCCAGTCATGTGTCTCGAACAAGCACTATCCATGTACCATTTGTTACTTTTCTTGGCTTTGAGACACACCAGCAAAACAAGTTTCATTTTTTTCCTTTAGGTACCCATGTTTGCTTGGGTCCTTTCTTGTTAGTGGAGGAGTTCTTAGGAACCCATCTAATCCCACTGCCATTCCCTTCTTTCCTGTATATGCAGGTGGGGTACATATGACCCTTCTTGTTGCAAAAGTAGCAAGTGGAGAAAGGGCAAAAGGAAAGTGATATATGTCTGAAATAATAACTATAGTATCTATCCTTTTGATTTCTAAGTCTAGGGAAGACTCTATGCTCTAAGTTGATTTAATGTTATTAGCATGCACAAAGTTTCTCAGATAAAGATTTAATTTCTGGATTTTCAGTTTTTCCTTGATTGAACATGGGTCATATATTATACCTGTTTTGTTCTGACTTATAATTTGATTTCTCAGTAATATTTTCAGCATATCCTCACCTCTAGTGAGTTTGGTTAAAGTCTTGTGAAGATAATTATTCTTATCTCTCAACTCAATGCATGAGACACATACAATGGTGGTGGAAGAAGAAGAAAAATGTGAAGTAGTGCAAGATGAATGAGACTTACTTTCAAGCATGTGTATTTTCCTTTTAGCTTAACTCAGTTATTTGGACACTTTGATGAATTCAGTCATCAGTTCATTGAATGCATCATATAGTTCATTGTAAGGTTTAGAGTCATTTACCTGAGAATCACTATCACTGTCTCAGTTATGATTCTCCTCCTCCTCTGTAATCTCTTGAGCCATCAGGCATAGATTAGCAGTTTCATCATATTCTACTACTTCCTCTTTATCTGAACTATCTCCCCAGATGGAAGATACGAATACTTTCTTCTTTTTGTCTTTGTTAGGCTTTTTGTCCTTCCCTTGTTTCTTGCTTAGTAGAGGACATTCCCAAATGATATGTCCAGGTTTCTTGCATTCGTAGCATATGATGGAGTCTTTGTTTTCTTTCTTGCTGCTGATGGCTCCATGTTTCTTTGCAAACCTTTTGAATTTCTTCTTTCCATACATTTTGCCAAATTTCCTCACCAGCATGGCTATCGTTTTTTCATCTAGCTCAGCATCCTTCTTTGAATCATCATCATCATCATCTGATTCTACCTTAAGAGCCAAACTTTTCTTCTTTTTGTCAGATGAAGTAAATTCCTTGAGAGCTTTCAGCTTCCCTTCATATTCTTTCAGACTCCCAAAGAGGGTTGTTACAGATGTCATTGATTCCCCCTAGCTTCCTTTATTGTAGTCACCTTCGGTTGCCACTCAATAGGCAAGGCTTTGAGAATTTTTCTAACTTTTTCAAACTGGGTGTACTCTTTTCCAAGGCTCTTCAGCTAATTCACAATAAGGGTAAATCTCTTCAGTAGATCCTCGATATTCTCACCCTTTTTCTTCTTGAAGCTTTCATATTCTCCAATGCACATATTCAGTTTATTTTCTCTCACGCTAGTAGTCCCTTCATAAGCAATCTCCAAAGTGTCCTACATGCTTTTGGCTGCTGTACATTGGGACACCCTATAGAACTCATCTTAATTGAGAGCACTGACCAAACAATGCTAAGCTTTAAAGTTGAGAAGGACCCTTCTCCTATCCTTCTCGTTCTATTCCTCTCCAGGTTCCTCTCTGTATTTCCCATCATCTTGTAGCTTCATTGGAATGAAATCTCCCTTCTAGATGGTCGACCAAATATCCAAATCTATGAAAGGTAGATCTGCATCCTCATCTTCCAAGACCCATAATATTCTCCACTAAACCCAAGAGGTCTATTGGTGTTATTTCCTTCTGGAAGGATGCCTTCACCAAAGCCAGCCATGTCTTCTTCTGGATTGTTAGATCCTTTAGCTGAGAGTTTATGCTCTGATATCACTTGTTAGTTAAGCTAGCTTCCCAAGAGGGGGTGAATTGGGAAGATTGAATCTTTTATGCAAAAATCAAATACAGTGGTAATACTAAAAGTTTATTAAAAAATAGAGTGTAAGGAATAAAGAGTAAAGAGAAAAAGACTTAGTGATTTATCTTAGTTTGGTCTATTCCTCTTGACCTAAGTTTAGTTCCCAAGTCACCCCTTGAGATTTCTCCACTATCTCTCGTAAGATTCGAATGGGTTCTTACAATGATCGCAGTACAACACCAGCTCAAACTTTGAGTTGAAACAAACTCCCTTACTTTTCTCACTCAAGAGTAAGAAACCTCCCTTAGTGTATTCAATACTAAGCACCCTCTACAAGTGTGTAGATGTATACAGGATGAAAACTCTCTCAAAAGAGTAGGTATGAAAGTTAAGATATAATAAATGAGCTAAACAGAAGGTAGGTAAGCTTTTAATGAATCAATAATTGAATCAGTAGAGTTTTGGCGTATATATTATTTCATTCACTTTTCAACAACTTAAATGAGGTCCTATTTATAGTTTTGGGACAGAACTATCCATAGGAAACAAATATTAGCTGTTACTCTCAGTAAAATAGCCATTCACCTACTGCATTAAATGCATCTAACAAAGCTTATGCGGATAACCTTAGGTTATGCGAATAATAAGTAACTGTTTGCCTTTGCTTTCAACAAAGAGCTTTCATTATCCAGATAACCTAGCTAGGTTATTCAGATAACGTGCTACCCAGAATGACTAAGTTTTAGCTCAAAATCATTTTCATGAAAACCCACTAAGTTATTAGGATAAAGTTAAGTTTTTCTCAAACTGAGTTTTTGTAAAACTTAGGTTATCAGGATAACCTCCCAACATTATGCGGATAACCTATTTACCCGAGGATAGTTCTAGTATTATGAAATATAGGTTATGCGGATAACCTCCCTAGGTTATGTGGATAACCTGTTGACCCGAGGAAAGTTCAAGTACTATGAAATATAGGTTATGCGGATAACCTCCCTAGATTATGCGGACAACCTGTTTACCTAAGGAAAGATCAAGTACTTTGAAATATAGGTTATGCGCATAACATCTGTAAGTTATGCTGATAACCTTTCAATAGAGAAGAGTACAAGTGCTTTGTGACACACATTATGTGAACAACCTCCCTTGGTATGTGAATAACGGGCTACACAGTGCCATTTGCCTTAACAGTTCACTCCCTTATGTAGATAAGATGACTACCTTGTCAGGATAACCACCTGGACAAACTTGAGAACTTGGTCCCCAAGTTGTATTATGAGGATAACCTCAATCCCTTTTCATGAAATTGAAGAATGGACTTTGGAAAAGCTTTGAGATTAAGTCTTTATCCCTATAACCTTCAATGGTTATGTGCATAAGGTAAAATGTTTTCATGAAAACAAGGTAAACGCTTAGAAACATCTTTGAAGTTAAGACCTTACCCCTATAAGCTAAAACATTTTCATAAAAACAAGGTGAACACTTAGAATCATTTTGAAATTGAAGCTTTATCCTCATACGATAGCTCTTTTCATGAAAACCATTTTGAAATCATGAGCTAATCATTAATCATTCAATTAATTTTCTTATTTAATTATTGGGTTAATTGAAATTCAAAGCTCAACTACCTTCTTTTACAAATAATTTCCTAAAACAAGTGACACAGTTCTTCAATCTTTGGGAAACTCCAACTTTGTCTTTCATTTCACTTGTGTTCCTTTGATATTGGATTTCCAAGCTTATTTGTTTTAGAATCATCAAAATCTCTGAATTAACAAAATGGAGATGAAGTGATGGAATTGGTGATATGCCCTAAATCTTGCAATCAAAATGTTTTTTTTTTAACAATGGGAAAATGGGGAGAAGCGTATCTCTTGGCTAGAACATTCCCTTTCAGAGTAGTACAATTTATGTGAGTAAAAGATTTTTACTCTGAACTTTACTTTCTACACCAGTTTAGGTTACCTTGGACTTAGAACCATCTTTCACAAGAAAACTGTGCCAATTATTTTTAAACAAGTTAAATCTTAATGAGGACATTTGGGGTTGGTAACTTGGTTTTGGTGAATGCATTTTTGAAAATAGAAGGATTTAGGTTAAAAAAACAACCTACCATTATAAATCCTTTCACTAATCACTTTCATATACTTCCCTAATAAGATTTTATGCTGAAAGTCACTTACCAAGGAGGGTATTTTAGGTTGTATCTGTCAGGTTGACTGGTCACCCAAGAGGGGGGGTGAATTGGGTGATGCAAGATTTTCGCTCTTTTGAATCACAACCCAATTTCACTAAGAGTGCAGTAAAACAGGGATAAACAGTTATGGTTGTGTGCAACAGCTGAGTAGAAAAGATGAAGAATAATACACAATGATTTATACTGGTTCAGCCCAACCACTTGGCCTACATCCAGTCCCCAAGCCACTACTTGAGATTTTCCACTATATCTCACAGGTTTGATCCGGTCACCTGTGAAGCCTCAGTACATTCTCACAAGTTTCAGTAGGCACTTGTGAAGCCACTCTCCTTACACCCTTACAAGATGTGTAAATCCCTTAGTGTTTCCCCACACTAAGATTCTACCCAGAAAAAGTAGAAAGAAATGTTTACAGAATGAAAACTCTCTTGAAGAGTAGATAATACATTAAAAGTTCACTCAATTGAGGTGGGTTTTTCAAACTATGCTGAAACAGAAAGATTTTACAAGTTGTAGCAGCATTTTCGCATAAACTCTCTTAAGATTGTTACCCATAAGTTCAAATGATGTTATATTTATAGTTTTGTAGTGTAACTAGACGTTAAATACAAGATCTAGCCGTTAGAGATGTTACCCAACGGTTTACTCTGCAAAACTAGCCATTTACCAACCTCATTAATGAATCTGACACACTAAAATTCAAATTTTGGATGTTAACAGATGAATTTCGAAGAGTCCATAAGTTAAAGTTTTTAGCGTTGAAGTTCAAAGTTTGTCTGTCCAAAGCTGAAATTCGAATTTTCATCTTCATAAATCTTTCTATGTTGGAACATTCGAATTTTGGAGTTTAAAGTTCTTTTGGTAAGTTTAAACCGTAATTTCATATTGCTATAGTGCCTTCGAAGTTCGAATTTTGGTTCCCAAAATTCGTCTGATAGTGAGCAACTCAATATGGCATAAGTTCTTCCTTTCGAAATTCAAATTTTGAATGTGGAAATTCGTCTATTGGTTGTTTCAGAAGTGTTTTCATGTTTCTGGAATTGTGAAATTCAAATTTTGAAAGTGAAAAGTTGTTTGTTGGTTGTTTTAGAAGTATTTCCATGTTTCCGGAGTTGCGAAATTTGAATTTTGAAAGTGGAAATTCGTCTGTTGGTTGTTTCAGAAGTATTTTCACGTTTCTGGAATCGTAAAATTCGAATTTTGAAAGTGGAAATTCATCTGTTGGACCTGAAGTTCAAATTTTGGAAGTCAAAATTTGTTTGTCAGTGGCAAGCTCAATTCTGCACGAAGGTTCTCTTCGAAATTCGAATTTTGGAGGCCCGAAATTCGTCTGTCACAACAGAACCTACGTAACTTCGAATTTTGCATTGTAGATAATTTTGCAGAAGCTATAACTCTCTCATTTTAACTCCAAATTAAGAAAATGGCCTATGGTTGGAAATCTCTGAATGTCTACTTTCAAATGAAAAAGTTTCACTTCAAAAACAAACTTATTTTGTGAGATATGATCGAAATAGTGATAAGAGGTCAAAACTGAAAATTCATATCTTACTACTCAACTTTAAATAACCATAGCTTTTTCATATGACTTTCATTTTGAGTCAAATAACCTTCTTTGAAAAGCTTATTAAGTCTAGTTTCATATGAAATAAGTTTTACATCAAAGCCATATGTATTTTGAGAGATATATTAAAAATACTAAGCAAAGGTCAAACCCTAGATTCTTGAAAACCAGATCTCACTAACTATGCCTGACTCGAAATTCGAATTTCAACACCTGAAATTCATCTGTCAGAGGTGATATCTCTAGAACTTCAAATTTCAGTCAGCAAAGTCATATTTTCACAAAGTATATGAAGTTTAACTTCTTAAAATTCGTCTGTCATCAGAGTTTTTCAAAGCTAACATCAAATTTACTTAATCTAACTCATTTAGAACATATGGTAAAAAGATTAAGTAATTTTTAAATAATCCCACCTCAAGACCTAAGTGAAAATAAAACATACCTAGTGACTAGGTCTTCAAATGTTGAGTTCCACTTCCACTTGGTTATTTCCTTCTTGGCATGCTCCCTTCTAATCTTCCATTTTTGGAGCATCCTTTCTTTTCTTCTTTCTTGTGTGGGGCATGATATTGATTTCCATTTCTGTGTTCCAATGCTCACTCTTCTTACTTGGACCAACCTATATTTAATATATTATACTTACAAACCAAGTAGTTAGTCCAGTTTATATATCCAACTTATATTATTCATTGTGAAAGTATAGTGGATATATTTACACATAGCATGATATATGTATTATAACCATAATTAAATACAAGCTAATATGTATTTTACTTCTTTAAGGAACATTATATATGTCAGATACATATAATACATTTCTTCCTTATTACTCTATATTTGTCATTATCAAAACTTATATTGTACTAAACCTTACAGTATCTATAAAGGAGAGAATTGCAGGTTAAAAACATAAGGATTTCAAAGGTTCAAATATTAAGGTGGGACTACAATGAGAAGGGTTACAAAGGCTCTAATATTCGTGTAGGACTATAATTAAGGTGGCAATACCATGAAAATAGTTATAAAGGCCCGACTATTTGTGTGAGACAACGATAAGAAATTTACTTTGGGAAACCTGCAATCTTGCAAAACTTGATGCTTTCATGAAGTTTCAGTTTAGAGAACTTTTTTTTGACAAAAATCTTTTATTTTACTTTCACTTCTCATTCAATGAGAGTCACTTGCTTTAGGATTGTTTTCTTATTTCTATTTTTTGCATAAGAGCTTTTTTTTTTTGGAGAATTTTACTTTGCTACTATCTCTCTCTTGCTTACTTTTTCAATACCTTTTGCCTGACTTTTATTATAGCATTAGGACTGCTATTTTGTAATTATTCTTATTATTTTTTTTAGTTTATCAATTTTAAGGAATAGAAAGAGGTTTTCAAAAGTAAAAAGTAGCTGGAAATGGTAAGGTAATGTTTGGGGTAGGTAAAAAAGAAAAATTGATCTCCTTTTGACATAAAAATTTTTAGCTTAAAAAGAAGTTAGAACTCAAATTAAGGTGACTAGAGTATCTTTAAGATTGGAAAGGAAGAAAAAAAATACCTCATATCCTTGACTAGACTTGCTTGTAGGACTTTCTTTTCCGTTATCTTTTTCTTTCTCCCTTTTTTTTTGGAAAAAAGAACTAGGCAACGTATTTTGTTTCAGATTTCATCTATTTCTCACATTGATTGAAGTGTTGTTAATTGGAATTTTGAACAAAATATGACAAGGGATGAATGATTTCTAAGAAATTGACAAGATGAATAGACTAGCAGGAGGAAAGATGGAAATACATAACTATAACATTGATAAAGTCAATTTTAGTACTAGATCTTCACATTGTTTGATAAAGATATGACACATTAGAGACTCACTTCTTTTGAAGAATAGTCTTATGGGTGAAAGCATGATTGGAATTGTAAATATTATTTTGGGGTAATCTTTTCTGAGTGTTTTAGAAGAGCAAGTCCTACAACCCTCAAAGAAACTTGTTCTTTCCATGCTTATATGAGTGATAATATTCTTATGGTCATGAAGAAGCTTAAATATAACCTTTTGAGCCAAAGGCTCATGTTGAACTTCCCATCTCAAGGAATGGATAATCCTATTGTCTACAAATTTCACAATGTTTATCATGATATACAAAATGATTATACATGTGAATGCATGCTCATTATGTCATGCAACTGATGAATTGATTGGTGCATTAATTATGTTGCAATGGTCCATTATCATAAATGCATTGTGAGATTCTTGAGCCTTTGCTTAGGTGTATTCAAGGGAAGAATTGGACTTTTGAATGACAGGTAGTATGAAGTAAGTTTACTAGATAGGTTTAGGAGCAAGGAACCTTTGTTTTCATCTAAACTTTTGTTGCCTCTTATAATAATTAAAATTGACCTGAGGACATAGTTGTTTTAAACCTAATTAGTTAATATGTTAGTAGGCTACCTTTAGCAATGTTTATTTCCCTTCAATCTTTATTCATGGAGGACCAAATCTCTCTAGATTCAGGTCATGATTTTTGTAAACCTACTAATGTGTCAATCATACTTTTGGTGTTTTTTGTTTTATTTTGCTTTGTTTTTTATTTTAGGTCTTTTCATTATTTTTTTTATTAATTAATTTTGACACTTGGTTTAGGTGTAAAATTACTTCTTCTTCTTCTAGGTGCTTATTGTTCTTAAGAAAAGAAATTATGATTTTGTTTTATTCATACCATTTAAAAATTAAGTTCCTAATATCATTAATGATGCTCATGCCATATACATTAAGAGTATGCCCCTTTTAGCATGTTATCTAATTATGCCTTTGGGAAAAGAGCGAAAACTCACTTTCTTCTAGAATTTATTTGTATTATGGTGGGAAAGCAAATTATTAGTGAATGATCAAAATCCCTACACAATTAATGTTGATAGGATTGTATCCTTTGACATGTATATTTACTTGCTACTCAAGACTTCATTTGGAAAAAATTGGAAGGGAATTTCTTACCTCAGTTAGGTGTTTATTCCATCATAAGGAAATATAAATGACACTTAACCTCCAAAACATCAATATCCAAACATGATAATGCATTAAGATCTTATCCCTAAAATTTCATAGAAGATTGTCAATGGCAATTTACTTTTATTTATTATTTTTTAATGATAATTAACTAACGAAGGATCAATATCCAAACGTGATTAATACCTTAAAATCTTATCCATAAAATTTGGTGGAAAATTGTCAATAGTAATTTAATTTGATTTTGAGTTATTATTTATTAATGATATTTAATTAATGAATGATCAACATCCCAATATCCCTAAAATTTGATGGAAGAATACCAATGGTGATTTAGTTTGTCTTTATTTATTATTTCTTAAAACAATTAATCAATGAAGGATCAATATCCAAACATGATTAATGCCTTAAAATTTTATTCCCAAAATTTGATGGAAGATTACCAAGGTAATTTAGTTTGATTTGAAGCTATTATTTATTAATGACATATAACTAATGAAGGATTTAGATCCAAACGTTATTAATGCCTTAAGATCTTTTCCCTAAAAAATGGAAGATTGACAAGGTAATTTAGTTTACCATTTTAGTTATTATTTATTAATGACAATTAGCTGCGGAGGGATCAACATCTAAATGTTATTAATACCTTAGAATCTTTATCCTTAAAATTTGATAGAATATTACCAAGGTAATTTAGTTTGCTTTTAGTAATTATTTATTATTGTTTTCCTTTTGTAGTTGACAAATGAAACTAATTTAACCATTGGGCAGAAATTCCCACCTTGATGAGCATAAGGGAAACTATTAGCTTGCGAAAAGTCAACACTACTAAATTTTTGAAGTTGTTAATTATATCTTTCATATCAAAATAAATCACTTTGGCTTATAAGCAGACTAATTAAAAAAAGAAATTTCTAATCCTTTTAAGGTTATTCCTTTGTGAGATTTTTAACATGAGGAATGCAAGGAGCTCATGGTCTATTAGGGTCGAGGACCCATAGACAAGCATTAGGTTACTAATGCATACACCATCATTGTGTTGTACCATGTTATATAAAGATTTTGATACACACTTTGGTGCCAAGGAAATAATGTGTCACCCTTTCCTATTTTTCAATGATGATATGCTATGACAAAGAAGAATATGCTCTCCTTTTTGTCTTATCATGGGGTTAGGCCCTAGGGTATAAGGATATCTAGGCCTAAGAACATTGAGTATTAGCTAACTGGTTGGATATTAGGGTTTATCTATCAATGTGCCAGTTTTTAGAGTTAGTCTATTATCCTAATAAGGTCTCCAAGTTGCCCCCACCATAAAGGCGAAGACCCCATTAGTAAACTTGATCCACTGAAAACTCAAAAGTTCCACGGGGACCAACTTTACAAAATGGCTAACTGCTTGGATGAAGTCTTCATAGTAACCTCCTAGGGCTCGAAAAACCATATGGGGAAACCATTACAAACTTTACTATGATACTCATGGACCTGGGTATAGGGCCCAAAATGTGTGTAAGGAGAATGTGTAAGTGCTCAGTGTGTGAGGACAGTATACATACCTAAGACCTACAAATTACCTAATCCTCATCTGCTAAGCAGATAACAATAAGAGAAATATATAAAACAATATACAATAAGTAGATTATTCATATAGTAAAAGAAAAAAATGAATAAAATAAAATTATATATCCTAATCATATGAGACAAACAATAAAAATAAATAAATGGAAAGGTAATTAAAATAAAATTAAGGCCACAAAATTTTATAGAACCAATTATATAGACTTGACTCTCAAACAATCCCCAGTGGAGTCACCAAACTGTTGCACCCTATTTTTAATTTTCCTAAAACAAAAAAATTAAAATAAAGTAGAGTCGCCACCAAAATTTTTAAAAGGAAAATTTTGGAAAACATTTAAAAAAAAAAAACATGGTCTGCGATACATAAAGGGTTTATGAGTCGATTGCATCATGGGGAAGGTATTAGGCACCCCATAACACCCATTCATAATAACGATTACCGTAAGTCGATTATACAAAATCAATGTAGCCTTAAAATTATTTTAATTTCTTTTATAAAATATGTATAGAGAAACATGAAAAATAAAATAAATAAATAAAATGAATTTATTTACAAAGACGGACTTGACCTAGAATAAGAGTTTAGAGCTTATATACCCTAATATAGAAATCAAAGTCCACGTAATTTGGATGTAAAAAATCATCTCAATGAATTTTTGTTTTTTAAGAGAAATTATATATATTTGTTATTTTTTAAAATTGAATTATACATATTTTATATAAAATTTATTTAGCTATTTATTTATTACTTGTTAATAAATCCACGGAGATTCCCGAAATGCCATGTGCTCATTAACTGGTTTATATACCTATGGAAACTTCTAAAAACCTCACATAAAATAACTTGAAAATATATTATAAAATTATATTTAAAGAAATATTTTTGTTCAAAATTTTATCAAATTTAAGAAAATATTTGAAAAAATATTTTCCATAAAAAAAACACATAATTTGATTAGTATAGTGGAGCCACATCGCAACGTGCGGTAAATTTATTAATCTAAATATCCATAGAGGTTCTAAAAACCCTACCAGGAAAAAATTTAAATATATATATATTTAATGAGAAAATATCATATTATTATAATCGCACAAGAAATAAGAATAATGTAATCAATTATTTAACTATCATCATTATAAAAGCACATAAAAGTTACCTCCTTTAAAGTTATATGTGCCTTCCACCACAACTTTGAAGGATAAATATTTAAACTTGATCCCATGATCTTGAAAAAGGAGATGTAATTATCTAATATCTTAATCTTTAGAAAAAAATGAAAAAAAGAAAGAAAAAAACAAAACAAAACAAAAAAGAAAAGAAAGAAAAAAAGAAAAAGAAGGAGATAAAAAAGAAAAACAAAGAAAGAAAGAAAACGAGGAGGGAAAAGAAAAAAATAAAGAAAGAAGAACAAAACAAGGAGGAAGAAAGGAAAAAATAAAAAAAGAAAAGAAAAGAAAGAAAGAAAAAAAGGAAAAAATAAACAGGAAAACGAGAAGAAAGAAATAAATAAAAAAAATTCATTACATTGTTTAAGTCCGAAAGAATATCACGGAGTGTCATTCCACTAATTTAGTCAACGTGTTTGGCAAGCATAGTCATAATCATGTAGTTATACACCTTGGCTTATAGAATCCAAATTATGATAAAATAAGACAAATATATCTATCATCAACGAGAATACGCTTCTATCTTTATTAAAGATATTCATGGATATGAGTAATTTATCTCTAGGACCTCACCAAAATATGATACTTTAGGACCCATAGAAATAAATTGAAGAGAAGAAAACAAATTACATCACAAACATACCTTCACCTATTGTGAAGTGTTCATCGGTGTGAATAAATTGTTCAATGGACCTCTCAAAACATCAAATTTGGGATCCATGGAAATATTCAAGAAGAGGAGAATATAGTAGATCACATTCTAAAAAAAATATTCTACAATTTAGAAAACCCTAACTATGGAATGGGATGGAATGAAGAAGAAGAGAAGAAATTTCCTACCTTAAACCTTAATGAAAAAACCAACACTCACTCTCAACTTTTCCTTCACTCTCAAACCTCTCTTTCTCTCAATTTCTTCTCTATCTTTTCATTCTTGTTGATGCATCTCTTCTCAACTTGCCTGTATTTATAATGCCAAAAAAAGCAAATCATTCAATTAATGCTCTAAAATCACAAAAATGCATCGAAAAGCATCAAAAAGGAAAATCTCATGAAATTTGAAATTTGAAGGGAGCTAGTAAGTTTATCCAGCTTCCACACAACAATTTGAGCCAAATTGGATGAAATGAACACAATTGGATTCCGCTTTCACCATATTTTGTTCGAAAGCAGCAAGTTTGTGAACATGCGCTGAGAAGCTTTCAGTAGGAAAATCCAAATAAATTTGCAATTTTAAGTGAGCTAGTGAGTTTATTCGACTTCCTCACCACAATTTGAGTCTAGTTGGATGAAACGAGCTTGATTTGACTCCATCTTGACCTCATTTTTGCCAAAAGAACCAAGCTTATGAAAATTTGTTAAGACGCTTCAAAACTAAAAATCCCTTGAAATTCATAACCATAGGTGAGCTAGTAGTTATTTCAGCTTCCTCATAATAATTCGAGCCAAGTTGGAAGGATTGAGCTCAATTGGATTCCACTCTGACCTCATTTTGGCCAAAATACCCAGTTTATGAAAATGCATTGAAATGCATGAAAAAGGAAAATCTCATGAAATTTGTAATATGAAGTGAGCTAGTGAGTTTATCAGGGTTCCTCACAACAATTTGAGCCTAGTTGGATTAAACGAACACAATTGGATTCGTTTTCACCACTTTTTGTCCGAAAGCAGCAAGTTTGTGAACATGCATCGATAAGCTTTAAGTGGGAAAATCCAACCAAATTTGCAATTTTAAGCAAGGTAGTGAGTTTATTCAACTTTCTCATAACAATTTGAGCCTAGCTAGATGAAACGAGCTTGATTCGACTCCATCTTCAAGTCATTTTCACCATTGGAACCAAGTTTATGAAATTGTGTCAAAAAGCATCAACATCAAAATTCACATGAACTTTGCAGCTTTAAGTGAACTAATAGTTCATTCTGCTTCCTCACAAATATTTGACCGTAGTTGGAAGAAGTAACTTCAATTGGATTCCATTTTGACCTCATTTTGGCTAAAAGCACCCAATTTATGGAAATCCATCCAAAAGCGCCAAAAAGGAAAATCTCACAAAATTTGCAACATGAAGTGAGCTAGTGAGTTTATAATGGTTCCTCACAACAATTTGAGCCTAGTTAGATGAAATGAACACAATCAAATTCTGCTTTCACCTCATTTTGTTCAAAAGCACCAAGTTTCGGAACATTCACCATAAAGCTTCAAGTTAGAGGTTCCCACAAAATTTACAATTATGACCATGCTAGTGAGTTGATCTGGCTTAGTCATAACAATTTGAGCCTAGTTGGATGAATCAAGCTTAATTGGACTCCATCTTGATCTCATTTTGGCCAAAGGAACCAAGTTTATGAAAATGTGTCAAAAATCTTCATCATCTAAAATCGTACAAAATTTTGCCACTTTAAGCATGCTAGAAGTTCATTCAGCTTCCTCACAAAGATTCAACCATAGTTCGAGGAAGTAACCTCAATTGGATTATGTTTTGACCTCATTTTGGTTAAAAGCACCCAGTTTGTGAAAATACATCGAAAAGCATTGAAAAGGAAAATCTCATAAAATTTGCAACATGAAGTGAGCTAGTGAGTTTATCTGGCTTCCTCAAAACAATTTAAGCCTAATTGGATGAAATGTACACAATCGGATTCTGCTTTCACCTCATTTTGTTCAAAAGCAACAAGTTTTTGAACATTCACTGTGAAGCGTCAAGTAGGAAAATCCCACAAAACTTCCAATTTTAAGCGAGCTAGTGAATTTATCTAGCTTACTCACAACAATTTTTTCCTAGTTGGATGAATCAAACTTGATTGGACACTGTCTTGACCTCATTTTTTCCAAAGTAATCAAGTTTATAAAAATGTGTCAAAAATCTTCAACATTGAAAATCACACGAAATTTGCAACTTTAAGTGAGCTAGTGGTTCATTCGAAATCCTCACAAATATTTGACCATAGTTGGAGAAAGTAACCTCAATTGGATTCTGTTTTGATCACATTTTGGCTAAAAGCGCCCAGTTTGTGAAAATACGTAGAAAAGCATCAAAAAGGAATTTCTCAAGAAATTTGCAACATAAAGTGAGCTAGTGAATTTATCCAACTTCATCATAACAATTTGAGCATAGTTGGATGAAATGAACGCAATCAGATTCTCATTTCACCTCATTTTTTCCGTAAGTACCAAGTTTCTGAACATGCATCGTGAAGCTTCAAGTAGGAAAATCCCATAAAATTTGAATTTTTAAGTGAGCTAGGGAGATTATCCCACTTAATCACAACAATTTCTACCTAGTTGGATGAATTGAGCTTAGTTAGACTCCGTCTTGACCACATTTTCACCAAAGGAACCAAGTTTGCGAAATTTGCAACTTTAGGCGAGCTAGTAGTACATTCGGCTTCCTCACAAACATTCAACTGTAGTTGGAGGAAGAAACCTCAATTGAATTTTGTTTTGACCTCATTTTCGCCAAAAGCACCCAGTTTGTGAAAATACGTAGAAAAGCATCAAAAAGGAAAATCTCACGAAATTTGCAACATGAAGTAAGCTAGTTAGTTTATCCAGCTTCCTTAGAATAATTTGAGCATAGTTGGATGAAATGAATGCAATCAGATTCTCATTTCACCTCATTTTTTCCATAAGTGCCAAGTTTCTGAACATGCGTTGT
The DNA here is from genome assembly GCA_026686845.1 of Adenanthera pavonina. Classification (NCBI taxonomy): domain Eukaryota; kingdom Viridiplantae; phylum Streptophyta; class Magnoliopsida; order Fabales; family Fabaceae; genus Adenanthera; species Adenanthera pavonina. The sequence goes on from JAIVEN010000040.1 coordinate 867,064, forward strand.
GAAGCTTCAAGTAGGAAAATCCCACAAAATTAGCAATTTGAAGTGAGCTAGTGAGTTTATCCAGCTTACTCACAATTATTTGAGCCTAGTTGGATGAAACAAGGATAATTGGACTCTGTCTTGAACTCGTTTTCACCAAAGGAATGAGGTTTACAAAAATGTGTCAAAATGCTTCAACATTGAAAATCGTATGAAAATTGTAACTTTAAGCTAGCTAGTAGTTCATTCAACTTCCTCTCAAACATTTGATCTTAGTTGGATGAACTAACCTTAATTAGATTCCGTTTTGACCTCATTTTGGCCAAAAGCACCTAGTTTGTGAAAATGCATCAAAAAGAATCAAAAAGGAAAATCTGACGAAATTTGCAACATGAAGTGAGCTAGTGAGTTTTTCCGGCTTCCTCACAACAATTTGAGACTAGCTGGATGAAATAAACATAATTTGATTCCGCTTTCACCTCATTTTGTTCAAAAGCACCAAGTTTCTTAACATTCACCATGAAGCTTCAAGTAGGAAAATCCTAAAAAATTTGCATTTTTAAGTGAGCTAGTGAGATTTTCCAGTTGACCCGTAACAATTTCTACCTAGTTGGATGAATTAAGCTTAGTCGGACTCCGTCTAGACCTCACTTTTCACCAAAGGAACAAAGTTTGCAAAAAACTGTCAAAACCTTCAACATAAAAAATCGCAAGAAATTTGCAACTTTAAACGAGCTAGTAGTTCATTTAGCTTCACAAATATTCGATTGTAGTTGGAGGAAGTAGCTTCAACTGGATTATGTTTTGACCATGTTTTGGCCGAAAGCACCCTATTTGTGAAAATGTTCTTGAAAGCATAAAAAATGAAAATCTCATGAAATTTGCAACATGAAGTGAGCCAGTGTGTTTGTTTGGCTTCCTCATAACCATTTGAGCCTAGTTTGATGAAATGGACACAATTGCATTTCACTTTCACCTCATTTTGATCTAAAGTATTAGGTTTATAAACATTCACTGTGAAGCTTCAAGTAGGAAAATCCCAAAAAATTTACATTTTTAAGTGAGCTAGTGAGATTATGTAAGTTACTCACAACAATTTCTGCCTAGTTGGATGAATTGAGCTTTGTTGTACTCCGTCTTGACCTCATTTTTCACGAAAGGAACCAAGTTTGCAATAAAGTGTCAAAAACTTTCAACATAAAAAATCATGCAAAATTTTGCAACTTCAAGCTAGTTAGTAGTACATTCGGCTTCCTCACAAATATTTGACAATAGTTGTAGGAAGTAACCTTAATTGGATTTTGTTTTGACCTCATTTTGGCCAAAAGCACCTAGTTTATGAAAATAAGTAGAAAAGCATCAACATGGAAAATATCATGCAATTTACAACATGAAGTGAACTAGTGAGTTTATCCGGCTTCCTTAGAACAAGTTGAACATAGTTGGATGAAATGAATGCAATTGGATTCTTGTTTCATCTCATTTTGTCCATAAGTACCAAGTTTCTGAACATTTGCCGTGAAGCTTCAAGTAGGAAAATCCCACAAAATTAGTAATTTTAAGCGAGCCAGGGAGTTTATCTAGCTTATTCATAGTAATTTGAGCCTAGTTGGATGAATCAAGGATAATTGGTCTCTGTCATGACCTCATTTTTGCCAAAGGAACCAAGTTTATGAAAATGTGTCAAAAAGCTTCAACATTGAAAATTGCATGAAATTTCCAACTTTAAGTGATCTAGTAGTTCATTTGGCTTCATAACAAATATTCAACTATAGTTGGAGGAATTAACCTCAACTAGATTCCATTTTGACCTTATTTTGGCCAAAAGCAGCTAGTTTGTGAAAATGCATCGAAAAGCATCAAAAAAAAAATCTCATGAAATTTGCAACATGAAGTGAGCCAGTGAGTTTATATGGCTTCATTGAAACAATTTGAGCCTAGTTAGATGAAATGGACACAATTGCATTTCACTTTCACCTTATTTTGTCCGTATGTACCAAGTTTCTGAACATGCGTCGTGAAGCTTCAAGTAGGAAAATCCCACAAAATTAGAATTTTTAAGCTAACTAGTGAGTTTATCTCGCTTACTCACAACAATTTGAGCCTAGTTGGTTAAATTGAGCATAATTGTACTCTACCTTGACCTCATTTTCCCATAGGAACCATGTTTATGAAATTGTGTCAAAAAGCTTCAACATCGAAAATCACATGAAAATTGCAACTTTAAGTAAGCTAGTAGTTCATTCAGCTTCCTAACAAATATTTGACCATAGTTTGAGGTACTATCCTCAGTTGGATTCCATTTTGTCCTCATTTGGGCAAAAAGCAACCGGTTTGTGAAAATGTGTCAGGAAGCGTCGAAAAGGAAAATCTCAAAATTTGCAACATGAAGCTAGTGAGTTTATTCGGCTTCCTCAAAATAATTTGAACCTCGTTGGATGAAAGGAACTCAATCAAATCCCACTTTCTCCTCATTTTGTTCATAAGTACCAAGTTTTTTAACATCCACTGTGAAGCTTCAAGTAGGAAAATTCCACTAAATTAGCATTTTTAAGAGAGCTAGTGAGTTTGTCTGGCATACTCACAACAATTTGAGTCTAGTTGGAAGAATCGAGCTCAATTCGACTCCGTCTTGACCTCATTTTCATTGAAGAAACCAAGTTTATGAAAATGCCTTGAAAATCTTCAACATGGAAAATCTCCCTAAAGCTGCAACTTTAAGTGAACTAGTGAGTTTATTCGGTATCCTTATAACAATTTGAGCCCAGTTGGATCAAATGAACACAATCAGGTTTCGTTTTCACATCATTTTGTCTGAAAGCAACAAGTTTGTGATCATGAGTGAAGAAGATTCAAGTTGGAAAATCTCCCTAAATTTGCAATTTTAAGCAAGCTAGTTAGTTGATCCAGCTTCTTTACCACAATCTAAGTCTAGTTTGATGAATAGAGCTCGATTCAACTTCGTCTTTACTTCATTTTCTCCAAAAGAACCATGTTTATGAAAATGTGTCAAAAAGCTTCAACATTGAAAATCGAACAAAATTTACAACTTTAAGTGAGCCAGTAATTCATTTGGCTTCCTCATAAATATTTGACCATAGTTGGAGGAAGTAACCTCAATTAAATTCCTTTTTGACCTCATTTTGGCAAAAAGCTCCTAGTTTGTGAAAATGTGCCAAAAATCATCGAAAAGGAAAATCTCATGAAATTTGTAACATGAAGTGAGCTAGTGAGTTTATCCAGCTTCCTCAAAACAATTTAAGCCTAGTTGGATGAAATGAACGCAATCGAATTCCACTTCCACCTCATTTTGTCTATAAGTACCAAGTTTCTGAACATTCGCTGTGAAGCTTCAAGAAGGAAAATCCAACTAAAATAGCATTTTTAAGTGAGCTAATGAGTTTGTCTGGCTTACTCACAATAATTTGAGTCTAGTTGGAAGAATCAAGTTTAATTCGACTTTATCTTAACCTCATATTTGCCAAAGGAACCAAGCTTATGAAAATGCATCAAAAAGCTTCAAAATGGAAAATCGCATGAAAGCTACAACTTTAAGTGAACTAGTGAGTTTATTCGGCATCCTCACAACAATGTGAGCCTAGTTGGATTAAATGAACACAATTAGAATCCATTCTCATATTATTTTATCCGAAAGCAGCAAGTTTGTGAACATGCATTGAGAAGCTTCAAGTAGGAAAATCCCACTAAATCTGCAATTTTATGTGAGCTAGTAAGTTTATCTAGCATTCTCACCACAATTTGAGTCTAGTTGGATGAAACAAGCTCAATCGACTCCATCTTGACCTTATTTTCCCCAAAAGAACCAAGTTTATTAAAATTCATCAAAGAGCTTCAAAATTGAAAGTCCCATGAAATTTGCAACTTTAGGCGAGCTAGTAATTCTTTTTGCCTCCTCATAATAATTCGAGCCTAGTTGGAAGGATTGAGCTCAATTGTATTCCATTCTGACCTTTTTTTAGCCCAAAGCAACCAAGAAAATCTCACAAAATTTGCAACATGATGTGAGCTTGTGAGTTTATTCGACTTCCTTACAACAATTTGAGCCTAGTTTGAAAGTACCAAGTTTCTGAACATTCACCGTGAAACTTTAAGTAGGAAAATCCCAAAAAATTTGCAATTTTAAATGAGTTAGTGAGTTTATCCGCTTATTCACAGTAATTTGATCATAGTTGGATGAATAGAGCTTAATTGGACTTCATCTTGGCGTAATTTTTGCCAAAGGAACCACGTTTATAAAAATGCATCAAGAAGCTTCAACATCGAAAATCAAATGAAATTTGCAACTTTAAGCGAGCAAGTAGTTCATTTGGCTTCCTCACAAAAATTCGACCATAGTTGGATGAAGTATGAAAATGCGTTGAAAAGCTTCAAAATGGAAAATCCCAAGAAAGTTGCAACTTTAAGTGAACTAGTGAGTTTATTTAGCATCTTCCCAACAACTTCAGCCCAGTTGGATCATAATAGGCATGAACTGGCTTTCTGCAAACTATATTCTCCTTGACTGTAAAAACAAAGTCCTAATCTTGCCTACCCCAGAAAGTATCCTAAATACTGAGACTAAGCTAAATTTTAGATCAACGGCTTAAGCTGAGATACTTAGGAAAAGGATTTTTCAGAGCCTATTTAGTTTTCTTCTCAGTCAATGTGGAAGTTGATGAAGGGATTGAAAAGATACTAGTAGTAAAGGAATTCCTGAGAAGTATTTCCAAAGGATTTTAAAGATTTACCACCAAAGAGGTTGAATTTGCCATAGACTTAATACCAGGAATGGGCCCGATTTCTAAAGCACCATACTGAATGGCCCCACCTTAGTTGGCAAAATTAAAGAGTCAAATTGAGGAGTTATTGGAAAAAAGATTCATTAGACCTAGTGTTTCTCCATGGGGTGCTCCAGTATTATTTGTAAAGAAGAAAGATGGGAGCCTCCGATTATGTATTGATTACAGAGAATTGAACAAGGTAACAATCAAGAATAAATACTCCTTACCAAGAGTTGATGACCTATTAGATCAATTGGATGGTGCCACTATGTTTTCAAAAATTGACTTATGATCAGGGCATCATTAGTTATGGGTAAAGGTGGAAGATGTTCCTAAAACTGCTTTTAGAACTCATTATTGGCACTACGAATTTTTAGTGATGCCATTTGGTTTGACAAATGCCCCAACAATTTTTATGGACTACATGAATAGGATTTTCTAGCCTTACTTAGATAAATTCATTGTGGTCTTTATTGATGACATGTTAGTGTACTCCAAGTCTTTAGAGGAGCACGAAATGCATTTGAGAATAGTTTTGACAGTTTAAAAGAAAGAAAGTTGTATGCCAACCTAAGCAAGTGTGAATTTTGGCTCACAAGGTACAGTTCTTAGGGCATGTCGTCTCCAAGGATTGGGTTGTAATTGACCCAAGTAAAGTAGATGTTGTCCTAAAGTTGGAGCAACCCAAGACCGTAATCGAGATAAGAAGTTTTCTTAGTTTAGCTGGCTATTACAGACATTTCATACAAGACTTTTCTCAACTCGCATTGCTGCTTACAAAACTTACTTGAAAAGATAAACCTTTTTGTGTGGGATAAGAATTGCGAAAATAGTTTTCATGAACTAAAGTACAGGTTAACCATTCCACCTATATTAATCATACAAGATCCCAAAGAACCCTTTGTGCTTTATACAGATGCAAGTAAGCATGGGTTAGGTTGTGTATAAATGCAGGAAGGTAGAGTGATAGCTTATGCTTCTAGACAATTAAAACCAGATGAAGAAAACTACCCACTCACGATTTAGAACTTGCGGCTATAGTGCATGCTCTTAAGATCTGGAGACACCATCTTTATGGTGGAATAGTATAAGTGTTTTGCGACCACAAAAGCCTCAAATATTTAGAAGTTCAGAAAGAATTAAATGCGAGGCAAAGAAGATGGATGGAGTTATTAAAAGAATATGATCAGTCTATTAAATATTATCCAGGAAAAGGTAATGTAGTGGCTGATGCATTGAGTAGAAAAACTATTCACATAGCCTACATAATGATTTATGAAATGAAAATATTGGAGGATTACAGAGACATGCATTTATTTTTATAGTTGCATGAGACCAGAAATGGCAATGAATTTTTAAATGATTTCTTAGAAGCCCATCAAGAGGATGAGTTCATAAATGTAGTTAAAGAAAAGCAAAGACATGGAGAGATGCAAGGATTTAATGTATCAGAAGATAGTCGAATGAGATTTCAAAAGAGAGTTTATGTACCACCAGTAGCAGAGTTAAGAGAAAAGGTTTTGGCAGAGGCACATTAGAGTAAATTACTATTCATCCAGGTATTACAAAAATGTACCATGATTTAAAGAAATTATTTTGGTGGCCTAGTATGAAAAGGGATATTACTTAGTATGTGTATAGATGCTTGGTGTGTCAAAGAGTAAAAATAGAGCACCATAAGCCTGCTGGATTGTTACATCCACTAGAGATTCCGGAATGGAAATGGGATAGTATTTCAATGGATTTCATAATGGGATTACCTAGAACATTATCAGGATATGATGCAATCTGTGTAATAGTGGATAGGCTAATGAAGTCAGCATACATCTTAGCCATGAGGTCAACATATACACTAGAAAGATTGGCATAACAGTATGTAAAGGAGATAGTAAGCTTACATAGAGTGCCAAATAGTATCATATTGGATCAAGATCCAAGATTCACTTCAAACTTCTGGAGATCATTACAGCAAGCCTTGGGTACTAAAATAAGATTCAGCAGAGCATATCACCCCAGGCTGATGGATAGACCGAAAGAACAATTCAAACATTAGAGGATATGCTAAGGGCTTATGTGCTAGAGATGAAAGGAAATTGGGTTGTATAGTTACTTTTGGCAGAATTTGTATATAACAACAATTATTATTCCAGTATTCAGATGGCAACTTATGAAACACTGTATGGTAGGAAGTGCAAGTCCCCATTTTGTTGGACAGAATTAAGTGAGAGGCAACTGATAGGTCTGAGATCATAGACTAGACTTCAAGCCAGATTGAAATGATAAAGAAAACGCTATTAATGGCTCAAAGTAGGCAAAAGAGCTATGCAGATAAAAGAAGAAAGCCATTGGATTTTGAAATAGGAGACCATGTATTTCATAAAGTATTTTCAACAATTGAAGTTAGTCGATCTCTCAAAATGAAAAAACTTAGTCCCAAATATATTGGACCTTTCAAAATCCTTTCAAAAGTTGGACTTGTAGCTTACCAGATAGCCCTACCACCAAATCTAAGCCAAATTCACGGTGTTTTCCATGTCTCCCAATTAAAGAAATATCAGCCAAACCCTTCACATATTATAGAATATTAATGTATTGACTTACAAGATAATCTTTGCTTTAATGGCCTGGAAGAATAATAGATTATCAAGTTAAACAGCTGAGGAACAAAGACATTCCTCTAGTGAAGGTAGTCTGGAAATGCCTATCTACAGAAGAAGCAACCTGGGAGATGGAGTCACACATGCGACAGAAGTATCCATCTTTATTTACATAAGGTTTGTTTTAAATTTTGAGGATGAAATTTATTTTAAGAGTGGTAGACATGTAATAACCCAAATTATACAGGATATCAAGTAATGAAAGAGTAAGAAATAAACAATAACATGAAATATACAAGGAATTCACAAAAGCGGATAAGCATTGTTTTACGTGAAAAAGGGCAAAGAGGTCACTTTTCCCAGTTGGATAAAAAATGAGAAAATTATATTTTTGCCCCTAAAGAATTATGAAAATGACATCCACACCCTAAAATATATAAAAATCACATAGAAGAAATAGAAAGCCCTTGGGGGAAAGTTACACCTAATGACCCAAGAGTTTTAGAAATTATAATTAAATCACGGGTTAAGGGCAATTTTATGCAAAACTACCGTCAAAACGAAGACCTCGATCATAGAAGTCCAATGGTATACGGCTCTAAGGGTTAATATTCAAGGATAAAGAAATAATTAGTGCAGAGTGTGAAAAAGGAACTTAATATCGATAAATTAAATTGTGGGCCCTATTGATAATCAAAAGGTAACCAGGATAGGATATAGGTCATACATTGGTACCATTTGGGACAAGATAATCAATAAAATATAAAAATAAATTTAGAATAGTCCTATAGCCTAAAAATGCTAAATTACTGTAAAAAGCAGTTTCATCTGTATGGTTAAAAATTACCTGATTCAGGATATATCTTGACCAGGAAAAATTGAGCAACTTTGGACACTTAAAACAATGACTCTCTGCATGGAAAATGGGCAGTTTGGGCAGCCTAGATTTTTGGAGAAAACTTCTCCAAGAAGTTAGTGATTTTTGGCAAAAAGTAACCATAGTCATTAACCATGATTAAGTAAATCATTAAGCCATCTAATTAAGTCCTCAATTACTCTCTTTCCTCTGTATATTCATGAGCATTCAGTAGCCAAAAACCAAAGGAAAAACACAAGAGAAAGAATAGAAAAGAGAGAAGGAAGAAGAGAAACTCAAGGAGAAATCCAAAAGCTTAAGCGGTAAGTTATCTTCTATCACCTCAAGCTTGTGGTATATTGTCTTTGAAGCATGATCCATGGATTATATTTTCCTTCCACCTTATCTTAGGGTTTCTTCCATGTCATGATTAAGCAAGGAAATGAGTTTACAAACCATAAAACATAGGGGAAATGCTAGAATACTCATTTGAAGCTTGGATATGGAAGTAGTTTGTTGTATAATGAAGTATAGCAATTTTCTCCTATTTTCATGATTTTCGGCCAGAATGGGGTACATAATTAGAGTTGAAATTTCAAGTTTTTGACCCCAAAAATTGATTCCTTGGGTCAAAATTAGTCAAGTACAAGTGTTAGATTCAAGAAAAACCCAAAGGAGACCAACATGAAAATTTTCAGTTTTAAGGTGTATAGTATTATGTAATTCTGAAAATAACTAGCTAAGGTAGTTAAATTTTGATATATGTAGGTTCAAGGAAGTTTTGGAAAGCTTAAAAAGTGGTGGACCAAGTGTGGGAACCATTGGAACACTCAAAGACAGTTAATTCTCTTTACTTGCATCATATTGTCATGTTTGTTTTCCTTGCATTTGACACTATGGCATATGAATGAAATGTTGTTTTGTGATGTTTTCTATGTTGTTGGCTGAGTTGTGTGAGGGGTTTTGAGCCCTAGGATGTCCATTTTTTAAAATGAAACTTTGCAAAATTTTTGTAAAATGTATATGTTTCCAATGTGCCTATGTGATGAATTATGATTTATTGATGTTTTCATGCTCAATGTGATAATATGATAGTACGTTTGGGTATTAGCTACTAGATTCTTTGAATCTCACCCTCCCACATATTAACCATGATTAGGTAGCAACAATGGCAAGACCTCCAAGGAAGAGAAAGGAAAGGAGAAAGAATTTGATCATTAACTTGATATTGCTCTTAATGGCCATGAATTTAGAGCTTTTGTGTAAATTTGTAAATGAGATGTAAAATCTGTTTCTTTAGGTTTTTATGTTGCTTTAGGTCTTAGTGAAAGAAGGGTATGATATGAAGATGAAATATGGCCATGTAAATATTTTATAGCTTTTGTTTAGCAAGGTAGTAGGAGGTAAAAGGTTATTCTGACCACTTTAGAGTGAACCTGCCACTATTTAGACATTTTGTGATGTAAAGTATGAATGCTATATATGATTGAAAAGCAGACAGAAAGGGATTTGAATGGCCAAAGAGCACTTAATTTGGATGTGTGTACAAATTTTAGTGAATTTTCAAAATTAGCCCACAAAACTGGATTTTCAGAAAATGACCAAATAAACAGTGAAAGTTCATAAAATTTACTGTACAAATTGGCCAATTCATTGCTCTATGTGATATTTTTCCCAAGTATATAATCGTTTAAGCTATCCATAGAGACTTGAATCACATGCATATGATTTTTATTGAATTAGTTATGATTTTCTGAAGTTCGTTAGGAAAAAAGGAATTTCCCATATGAATAGTAGCATAAAATTAAAAATTCTATTTTTAAATTCTATGTGATTCAAGCTTCTAATTAAGTATAAATAGACTCTAGTGAGGTCTAATACATGGGAAAATGATCCTAAATAGAGGTGTTACATTCACTGTGAAGCTTCAAGAAGGAAAATCCCATAAAATTTGCAATTTTAAACGAGCTGTGAGTTTATCTGACTTACAACAATTTGAGCGTAGTTAGATGAATAGAGCTTAATTGGACATTGTGTTGACCTCATTCTTACCAAAGGAACCAAGTTTATGAAAATGTGTCATGAAGCTTCAACATAAAAAATCGCACGAAATTTGCAACTTTAAGTGAGGTAGTAGCTCATTTAGCTTGCTCAGAAATATTCAACCGTAGTTGGATGAAGTAACCTCAATTGGATTCTGTTTTGACCTCATTTTGGCTAAAAGCATCCAATTTGTGAAAATATGTCGAAAAGCATCATAAAGGAAAATCTCAAGAAATTTGCAGCATAAAGTGACCTAGTGATTTTATCTGGCTTCCTCAAAACAATTTGAGCCTAGTTGGACGAAAGGAAGGCAATCAAATTCTACTTTCACCGCATTTTTTCTGTAAGTACCAAGTTTCTGAATGTCCGTCGTGAAGCTTCAAGTAGGGAAAATCAACTAAATTAGCATTTTTAAGCGAGCTAGTGAGTTTGTGCGGCTTACTCACCACTATTTGAGTCTAGTTGGAAGAATCGAGCTCAAATAAGCTTGGTTCTTAACTTCATTTTTGCCAAAGAACCAAGTTTATGAAATATGTTGAAAAGCTTGGAAATGGAAAATCCCACGAAAGCTACAACTTTAAGTGAACTAGTGAGTTTATTTGGCATTCTCACAACAATTTGAGCCTAGTTGGATGAAATGAACACAATCAGATTTCGTTCCCACCACTTTTTATCTGAAAGCAGCAAGTTTGTGAACATGCGCTAAGAAGCTTCAAGTAGGAAAATCCTACTAAATGCAATTTTACATGAGCTAGTGAGTTTATCTGGCTTCCTCACCGCAATTTGAGCCCAGTTGGATGAAACAAGCTCAATTCGACTCTGTCTTGACCTCATTTTCACCAAAAGAACCAAGTTTATAAAAATGTGTCAAAGAGCTTCAAAACTGAAAATCCCATGAAATTTGTAACTTTTGGCTAGCAAGTGATTCTTTCAGCCTCCTAACAATAATTCAATCCTAGTTGGAAGGATTGAGCTCAATTGTATTCCGTTCTAACCTCTTTTTGGCCCAAAGCACCCAATTTGTAAAAATGCATCGAAAAGCATCAAAAAGGAAAATCTCAGGAAATTTGCAACAAAATGTGAGCAAGTGTGTTTATCCTGCTTTGTCACAATAATTTGAGCCTAGTTGGATCAAATGAACACAATTGGATTTTGCTTTCCCAACAATTTGTTTGTAACTACCAAGTTTTTTATCATTGACCATGAAGCTTCAAGAAGGAAAATCCCACAAAATTTGCAATTTTAAATAATCTAGTGAGTTTACCCAGTTTACTCACAACAATTTGAGCCTAATTGGGTAAATAGAGCTTAATTGGATGCTGTCTTGACCTCATTTTTGTCAAAGGAACCACATTTATGAAAATGTGTCAAGAAGCTTCAACATTGAAAATCGAACAAAATTTGCAACTTTAAATGAGTTAGTAGTTCATTCAGCTTCTAGACAAATATACGACCTTAATTGGAGGAAGTAACCATAATTTGATTTCGTTTTGACCTCATTTGGTCCAAAAGTGCCCAGTTTGTGAAAATATGTCGAAAAGCATCAAAAAAGAAAATCTCACGAAATTTGCAACATGAAGTGAGTGATGAGATTGTACCCTTGGCCAATCATTGTATTATGAACATTGTACTTCATTATGAAAAAAGATATTTTTTTTTAATTACATTACTATATAGTTTGTATGTTTTTCTTTATAATAATATCCTTGGATAAATCATTTTATCCTAAATGTCCCTAGTCAATCATCTTTGTGGGAACAATGATGAACTAAGGCTAATATGATTTTGTTTGATAATTATGTATGAAGATATAAATCAAAATCATAAGCACTTGTTAGGGAACAGGTACTGGATCGACCCATCATGAGATAGCTATAAGGATGAAGTCATAAGCTTATATCTCATATATATATAACCGTATCATTGAGCCATCAGACCTGAGATTACTATGGATTCCTACATGGGAACATCGTACTTTAACATTGTCAAAAGTTATCTTTAATTGGGAGATTATAAAGGCTATGATCGAGCATAGTAGAATTCATGTAGAGCAAGATGAATGGTCAAGATGAAATTGATCCCTCTAATTAACAGAGATATATATCTGGGCCCCTCAATAAGTGAGATTGAGAAATGCATGGGCATGTTCAAATAGAAGAGTTTCCATTTGTTCTGTCAGCCTGCTCGGAGATCGAGAAAGTAAGGTTTAGATTGTCTCCTATGTGCTTCCAAATCATTGTTCCTCCACTAAAGGATTATGACATGGTTTGTAGCAAAATGGAAAAAAAAGAACACAAACAAACATATGGAGTATTGAAAGCAAGAAATAAAGCTATCAGTTATCACCAAAGCATTAAAAATTTAGAATAACTCTCTAGCAAAAACAAAATATTAAGATAAATAAAAAAATACATTAAAAAAAAAAGCTAACTTGTATTATTTTAATAGTTTGTTATAAAATGTAAAATAAATAAATTTCTAATACAAATTCATTTATGAACACCTATGAAGGCTTTGATCGCTTGAATGTAAGATCCTCCAAAGTGGGATACACTTAGGTTATCTTAGCGAGACAGCTTGGGTAATGGCGATACTTATAAAGGTTCATGATTGTATGACTTAATTGAGACTATCAAAACGGTTTTAGGTTTCAAGGCATTAGATGGGATTAAACATGCCGGGTCATATAATGACAGGATCCCATAAAGATCTAAGAGTTACATGCAATGTAATTGGTAAATAAGTTATCTACCTAAATAACTTAATTTTAAGTGTCTTGCCAAAGCGGACTTACAATTAAGTGAAATATGGGTCTTAGCCAGCTAAACTAAATTGAGGGTTAATTTTTAGTGGGAAATTATTAACTTGACTTTGCATATTTTATTGTACAAAATGTCGACAAATAATTCTACTACACTTTTATTGGCGATCTGTCCTTGAGAAAGACAAACTCAATGGGACTAACTTTCTTGACTGGTTTAGGAACTTGAGAATTTTTCTCAAGTAGGAAAGAAAGTCATATGTCCTAGATGAACCCATTCCTGAGGAGCCTAAGGCTAATACTCCAAGAGCCCAAAACGATGCCCATAATAAACATCTCAATGACTCTACGGATGTAGGATGCTTGATGCTAGCCACCATGATCCTAGAACTTTAGAGCGATTTGGAACATATGAAGGCTTATGAGAAGATTGTGCATCTCAAGAAAATGTTCCAACAATAGGCAAGGAAGAAAGGTTTTTAACCACGAAATCCTTACATCCCTACAAAATGACTGAGGGTGCATCAGTTAGCACTCATATTTTGAAGATGAAAAGCTACATTGATCACCTTGAAAGGCTCGGATTTCCCATAACCTAGGAGTTAGCTACAGATTTGATCTCAAACTCACTCCCAGAGAGTTATGACCAGTTTGTCATGAACTACAATATGAACAACATAGAGAAATCAATTTTTGAACTGCATGTGATGCTTAAGACTGATGAGCAAAACATCAAGAAAAAGCCCAGCAGGATTTTAATGGTCCAGAAAAGAAAAGGAATGAAAAAGAAAGGCAAGGGTAAGGAAAAAGGAAAAGGCCCAGACAATAAGTCCAAGGAGCAGCCCAAGCCCAAGCCCAAACCCAATCCTGAAGCCAAGAAAGCAAAGCCTCCCAAGGAAGGACTCTGTTTTGAATCTGACCTGCCTATGGCACTGTCGTTTAGACCATATAAATGAGAAACGCATTTCATAACTCCATCAAGATGGACTTCTCAATTCATTTGATTTTGAATCATTTGACACTTGCGAATCTTGTTTATTGGGAAAGATGACAAAGGCACCTTTTACTGGACATAGTGAAAGGGCCACTGATTTATTAGGCCTAATACATATAGATGTATATGGTCCATCAAGTACAACTGCCAAAAGTGGTCACCTATATTTCATTACTTTTATGGATAACTTTAGTAGACATGAATATATCTATCTAATGAGACATAAATCTGAATCTTTTGAAATGTTAAAAATTTTCCAGAATGAGGTACAGAATCAACTTGGCAAATCTATTAAAGCACTTCAATTTGATCTAGGTGGTGAACATTTAAGCCAAGAATTTGTTGACCATCTTAGATATTGTGGAATTGTTTCACAATTAACTCCATTGGGAACACCATAGTGAAATGGTGTTTCTGAACAGAGGAATCGAACCCGATTAGATATGGTTTGATCTATGATAAGTCAACAGATCTTCCACCATTCTTTTGGGGCTATGCATTAGAAACAGCTATGTTCACAATAAATCGTGTTCCATCTAAGGCAGTTGAAAAGCCCCCATATGAGATATGGACTTGAAAGAAGCCCAGTTTGTCTTTTCACAATATTTGGGGATGTGAGGCATATGTTAAGCAATAAGTCCCATATAACTTAGCACCCAAATCTATAAAATATTTTTTATGTGGGGTATCCCAAGGAAACTAAGGGATACTACTTCTATAATCCCACTGAGAATAAAATATTTATTATTTGGAATGGTATCTTTCTAGAAAAAGAGTTTGTTTCTAAAAGAACCAGTGGGAGTAAGATAAATCTTGGAGAAATTTGAGACCCACAAAATCGTATTGAGCCAGACATGGAAGAACAGGAAGACTCACAACAAGTTAAAGAGCCTACTCAAGTAACATAAGGCCCAAGAAGGTCTGATGGGACATGACATCAGCCTTAAAGATATGAATTTCTTTTAACTGATAATCATGATGTGTTACTCTTGGATCAAGAAGAGCCAACCGCTTATCAAGAGGCCATAATGGGATCTAACTCTGAAAAATACTGCATGCCATGAAGTATGTGATGCAATCCATGCATGACAATTAGGTATGAACCTTGATTGACCCACCTGAAGGTGTAAAAACCATTGGGTGCAAATGGGTTTTAAGAAGAAAACCGACATGGATGGCCAAGTGCATACCTTCAAAGCATGATTGGTTACGAAAGGATTCAAGCAAACTCGGTATAGACTATGAAGAAACCTTTTCGCCAGTCACCATGATTAAGTCTGTCAAGATCCTTCTTGCCCTTGCAGCATACTATGATTACAATATTTGGCATATTGCCGTTAAAATGGTATTTCTTAATGGAAAGCTGCTTAAGGATGTGTACATGACACTACCTGAGGGTTTTGTACATCCAAAAGATTATGCGAAGGTTTGCAAGCTTCAGAAATCCATTTATGGATTGAAGCAAGCATCTTGTAGTTGGAATCAATGTTTTGACGATGTAGTCAAAGAGTTAGGATTTATCCAAAATGTTGATGAACCTTGTGTTTACAAGAAGGTTAGTGAAAGCACAATTGTATTTCTAGTGCTTTATGTTGATGACATCGTACTCATTGGGAATGACATTCCTACCTTGCAGAATGTCAAGACTTGATTAGGAAAGTGTTTTTCAATGAAAGATTTAGGAGAAGCCACCTATATCCTAGGGATTAGAATCTATAGGGATAGATCTAAGAAGCTAATCGGCCTAAGTCAGTGCACTTATATAGACAAAGTATTGCATAGGTTCAATATGCAAGATTCAAAGAGGGGTTACATACCCATGTCTCATGGCATCAATCTGAGCAAGGCTCAGTGTCCTTGTTCACGAGATGAGCGAGAACACATGAGCAAGATTCCATATGCTTTGGGAATTGGATCTATAATGTATGTCATGTTGTGCATTAGATTAGATGTATCATATGCCTTGAGCATGACAAGTAGATATCAGTCAGATCCAGGTGAGAATCATTAGACTGTTGTCAAGAATATTCTGAAGTACTTAAGAAGGGCTAAGGATGTGTTCTTGGTGTATGGAGGATTGGAAGACGAGTTGGTTATAAATGGTTACACAAATGTAAGTTTCCAATCTGACAAAGATGATTCTAGATCACAATCAAGATTCCTATTCTATTTGAATGGGGAGCAGTTTGTTGGAAGAGTTCCAAGCAAAGCACTGTAGCTGATTCTACAACAAAAGCTGAGTACCTAGCTGTATTAGATGCAGCTAAGGAAGCTGTTTGGATTAAGAAGTTCATCAATGAGCTTGGAGTGGTGCCTACCATCTCAAATCCAATAGATCTATTTTGTGACAACAACGGCGCAATAGCATAGGCTGAAGAGCCTAGGTCGCATCAAAGAACCGAACACATACTCAGGTGATATCATCTTATCAGAGAAATCATTAATAGGGGTGATATAAAGATATGCAAAATACCAAGTGATGACAATGTTGCTGATCCTCTTACTAAGCCGCTTGCACAGATCAAGCATGAGCGTCATGTTAGGTCAATGGGTATTAGATACATCAATGGTTAGGCCTAGTGCAAATGGAAGTTGTTGGAGATTGTGCCCTAGGCCAATCATTGTATTATGAACATTGTATTTCATTATGAAAAAAAGGTGTTTTTTCTTACATTATTATATTGTTTGTATGTTTTTCTTTATAATAATATTTTTGGATAAATTATTTTATCCTAAATATCCCTAGTCAATCATCTTTGTGGGAACAATGATAAATCAAGACTAATATGATTTTGATTCATAATTATGTGATAATTATGTATGAAGATACAAATCAAAATCATAAGCTTTTGTTAGAGAATAGGCACTGGATTGACCCGTCATGAGATAGCTGCATGGATCAAGTTATAAACATATCCCATATATAACCGTGTCACTAAGCCCTCCGACCTGAGATCACCATGGCATCCTACATGGGGAACACTATACTTTGGCATAGTCAAAAGTCACATTTAATCGGGAGATCATAAAGGCTATGATCGGATATAGTGGAACTCGTTTGGAGGAAGATGAATGGTCAAGATGGAATTTGTCCCTCTAATTAATGGAGAGATATATCTCGGCCCCTCGATGAGTGAGATTGAGAAAATGCATGGCCTTACTTTAATGGAAGAGTTACCATTTGTTCTGTCAGTCTGCTCGTAAATCGAGAAGTGGTGGTCGAGTAAAATGAGGATGATGTTTCCATGTCTCATACTTGACCTATATATCATGAGACAAAAGGGATGTGATCGAGTTATATGATAGGTTCCATCGAATCACCGATCTCATATGATTTGGGTAGTTACAATGTCTTGCTAGAGGTCACTTATGACTTATGGGTCCAATAGTGTTATTAGCCCACTACCAACATCATATGGGCCTACAGGGTCACACACAAGAACATGCCAACTCGAGCTAAAATATCCATATTCATTGAATCTAGACATATTTTAGATTTAATGAATTTAATGTTCAATTTAGTGTGATAGAATTATATATATATGATATATATATTAAAATTTGAAATATATATATGTTTGATATATTATATATTTGATATACATTTTGAAATATATATATTGTTCAAATTAATTCAAATTAATTAGTTTTAGATTTAATTCTATATGATAGATTTAAATTTAAACTAATGTCATAATTTAAATTTGATTTAGATTGGATTCTAAATTTGAATTTAAACTAATAATTTAAATTTGATTTATATGATAAATTAAATATATATTTGATTCTGGATATATATTAGATAGTTAGTTTAAATTTAATCTATTGAATAGATTTAAATTCAAACTAATCTATTTAATTAATATTTGATTTAGTTTAAATTATTGATTTAAATTAAACAAATACTGAATCATATCTATATATATTATTATAGACTAGGATACAGTATTAGCAAAATTCGAATTACCCTAAAGAGAGAGTAGTTGTACACTCAGAAAGAAAAAATTGTACGGGCGAACGATAAACAGAGAAGGCATACAGACTTGTACGGACGTCACAAACCAGAGGTGCTAGCACGCCGTTCGAGTTGGATTCACTGTTCGTGTGGATACCGGTAGAGGGAGCTGACCAATCATATTTGTTCCTCGTGTCCAACGAAATGAAAAAGAGCACCAAGGGATGCACCGGAGGTAAATTCTTTTTCTACATCTGAATCTAAATAACGTTGACAGATCCATGGGAGGGAATTTCTTATAATTTTTCCGCTACGTGTATAGTAAAAAACCCAAAAGCCATGACTTGAATCTATATCATTAGACATTTGAAAGGGGGTGAGATTCAAATTATCTCAGTAGTAACTACCATATATGCTCATATATCATCATACATTGCAAACTTTCATTAAAATTCATTAAACTTTCATTTATAGTCAATTATGCACAAATAATTTCTAAAAATTTGGGCAGCACCTCCCCTTAAATTATAGACATTTCTAGCGTCAAATACCCTTCAAACAACATAGCTAATCAATCCAATCTCATCACAAAACAACATTTCAATCAACAATTGCATCAAGTAAGCATAATGGCAACAATAACAATATATATTTATAATAGGGTTAGTTAACTACCTTGTGACTTTATAATAACTTTGAAACCTTATACACCTCTTCTTTGGTCTTTTTCAATTAATATGCTTACTAACCCTAAAATTCCAAATTGATTTCCTTTGGGTTTTTCTTGTACAACATACTTGTTCCTACCATTTTTGGACTTAAGGAATCTATTTTTGGGGTTAAAATCAAGAAATCCCCTTCCTATATTGAACCCTAATTAGGCAGAAAAATATCATAAATTGTAGAAAAATAACTACCATATTAATTTGCAATCTAATGGCATATTCTTGCATCTTATAGCCTATACATCCCTTTTTATGGTTTGATTTCTTCATAACTCAATTTTCTCTCTCAACTTTTTCTCTCTACATGTCTATAACAGAGCAAGAATGTAGAGAAATACTCTATAAAACTTCACAAAACTTAGACATAACCAAGACAGTAACCAAAGAAGCTAACCTTGAACCTTTGAGACTTTGGTTTGCTTCTTGTGTCTTCTTCATCCTCAAATTTTCCTTCATGTTTCTCACCCTTTGTTTCATACTTGTTTTAGGCAGAAAATGATGACCAAATGACTTAACCCATGTTTAAGAAGAAAGAGATCTAATGGCAAATTAATCATGGTAAACTTTGACCAAGTTTAGTTACTTTTTATTCAAAAGCTTTTCAACTAATTCCAAATGGGTCCTGGTCTGGCTTTAGATGTGTCCTACCCTCAATTTTTCCAAAATTTGCTTCAATAACTTTCATGGACTAATATACCCTTTACTGATTAAATTTACCCGTACCGATTGAGTATTTTTGCTAAACGTGTCATTAAATTGGTAAAGGATTATCCAATAATTACTTTTTGTCCAAAATCATTATCTTAATCCAAAATACATTTTATTGAGGCCCACTAATTTTTCTTGAATTAATACTACCTCTTCTTGCAGTCCAAACTGACTTTTATCAGGTAAAATAATAATATTAAATCATAATTACCCAATAAATATTATTTTGACCTTAATAAATTCCATATTATATTCCATTGGCCTTAACTCATTGAGAGCTTCATTATGACTATAATTTTTCATATTTACAAAAATGTCCTTAACCCAGGCCAATTTATAATTCTTAAAACTTTTATGCCATTAGATGTAATTTTTCCTGAAATTCATAAACTTTTCTTCATACTCAACCTCCGTCCACCGCATTTCTCCCTTTTTTTTTCTTTTTCTTTTATTTTTCCAAAGGCAAAATTATCATTTTCTTCTTTTTCATTCCAAACGAGATAATTGACCTCTTTATCCTATTTTAAGACAAACAGTGTATACCCGCTTTTACAAGTTTTTTATAGATCTTAAAATATTGAGTCTTGAACATTCAGTAAGAATTTCAAGGTATTACAGATTTCGCTTTCACCTCATTTTGTCTGAAAGTACTAAGTTTCTGAATATGTGCTGCGAAGCTTCAAGTAGGAAAATCCCACTAAATTAGCAATTTTAAGCCAGTTAGTGAGTTTATATGACTTACTCACAATTATTTGAGTCCAGTTGAAAGAATCGAGCTCAATTTGACTTAGTCTTGACCTCATTTTTGCCAAAGGAATCAAGTTTATAAAAATGTGTTGAAAATCTTCAAAATGGAAAATCCCACAGAAGTTGCAACTTTAAGTGAACTAGTGAGTTTATTCGGCATCCTCACAACAATTTGAGCCTAGTTGGATCAAACAAACATAATCGGATTTTGTTTTCACCACATTTTGCCCAAAAGCAGCAAGTTTTTCAACATGCACCATAAAGCTTCAATTAGGAAAATGCCACTAAATTTGTAATTTTAAGTGAGCTAGTGAGTTTATTCCGCTTCCTCAGCACAATTTGAGTCTAGTTGGATAAAACGAGCTTGATTAGACTCCATCTTGACCTCATGTTTGCCAAAAGAGCCAAGTTTATGAAAATCCATCAAGAAGCTTCAAAACTGAAAATCCCATGAAATTTCCAACTTTGTTAGAGCTAGTAGTTCTTTCCGCTTCCTCACAATATTTCAAGCCTAGTTGGAAGGATTGAGATTAATTGGATTCCGTTCTGTCCATATTTCGGCCGAAAGCACCCAGTTTGTGAAAAAATGTCCAAAATCATAACAAAAAACCATTTTAAGCTAGTGAGTTTATCCCACTAAATCCCACCATTTTATGTAGCTAGTGAGTTTATCCCACTGAAAAACATTTGCCGTGAAGCTTCAAGTAGGAAAATCCCACTAAATTAGCAATTTTAAGCGAGTTAATGAGTTTATCCAGCTTACTCACAACTATATGAGTCTAGTTGGAAGAATTGAGCTTAATTTGACTTTGTTAACCTCATTTTCACCAAAAGAACCATGTTTATGAAAATGCGTCAAAAAGCTTCAAAACTGAAAAATTCCATGAAATTTACAACTTGAGGTTAGCTAGTAGTTGATTTGGCTACCTCACAAATATTTGACTGTAGTTGGAGGAATTGACCTTAATTAGATTCTGTTTTCACCTCATCTTAGCCAAAAGCACCCAATTTGTGAAAATGCATTGAAAATCTTCAAAAAGGGAAATCCTAGAAAATTTACAACTTTAGGTGAATTACTTAGTTCATCTGATATCCTCACAAAATTTTACTGGATATAAAGTAATGAAAGAAGAAGAAATAAATGATAACATGAAATGTACAAGGAATTCACGGAAATGGACAGACAACTTTTGCATGAAAAATGGCAAAGAGGTAATTTTTCCCCGTTAGATGGAAAAATGAGAAATTACATTTGTGCCCTTAAAGAATATAAAAAATGACATCTATGCCCCTAAATTTATAAAAAAATAGGAGAAGAAATGGAAAAGTCTTTGGGGAAAATTATAGCTAATAACCCAAAGTTTCAGAAATTATAATTTAACCTCAGGTCAGGAGTAATTTTATAAATATGCAAAATTACTATCAAAACGAAGCCCTCGATGAGAGAAGTCTAATAGTATATGGAACTGAGGGTTAATGTTCAAGAATAAAGAAACAATAAGTGCCGAGTGTCCAAAAGTAACAGTAAACCTATAAAGTAAACTATAGGCCCTACCGATTTTTAAATGGTAACTGGGATAAAATATAGGCCATACATATATCTCATTTGGCACAGGATAATAATAGAAATATAAAAATAAAATTAGAATAGTCTTGTAGCCTAAAAATGCTAAATTAGTGTAACAAGCAGTTTTATCAGTACGGTTAAAAATTACCCAGTTCTAGACATATCTAGACCAGGAAAAATTGAGCAATCTTGGACACTTAAACCACTCATTTCCTGTGTGTTTGGGGCAGCTTGGGCAACATGTTTTTGTTTGAAAACTTCCTCTAGAAGTTGTCATTTTTTGACCGAAAAGTAATCGAAGTTTAATTAAGGGTTAATTATGATTAAGCTACATAATTAACCACTTAATCAGTCACTTTTCCACTTCATTTTCATGAGAAAGCATCAGCAAAATAGAGGCCAAAAAATGCAAAGAGAGAAGAGAGAGAGAGAGAAGGAAAAAAAGAAAGCTCAAGAAAATCAAAGGTTCAAGTTGGTAAGTTAACTTCTACCACTTCAAGCTTATAGTATATGGTCTTTAAAGCAAGATCTATGGATTGTATTTCCTTCCTCCTTATCTTAGGGTTTTGTCCATGACATGATTTAGCAAGAAATGGAGTTTTCCAACCATAAATTATAGGGGAAATGATAGAATGTTCATTTAAAGCTTGAATATGCAAGTAGTTTGTTATATAACAAAGTGTAGCAATTTTTCCTGAATTCCCCTAATTTTTTATGAGCTACTGTTCATACTTAGAGTTGGAATTTCATAAATTGGATGTCAAAAATGGGTTCTCAATTGGATTCCATTCTGACCTCATTTTAGCCAAAAGCACCCAATAAGTTAAAGTGCATCGAAAAGCATCAAAAAGGAAAATCTCACGAAATTTGCAACATTAAGTGAGTTAGTGAGTTTATTCGGCTTCCTCAAAACAATTTGAGCCTAGTTGGATGAAAAATCAGATTATGTTTTTACCTCATTTTTTTTTAATGTACTAGGTTTCTAAACATATGCTGCAAAGCTTCAGGGAGGAAAATCCCACAAAATTTGCAATTTATAGTGAGCTAGTAACTTTATCCAGCTTACTCATAACAATTTGAGCCTAGTTGGATCAATTGAGCTCAATTGGACTCCCCGTCTTAACCTTATTTTCACAAACAGAACCAAGTTTATGAAAATGTCTCAAAAAGCTTCAACATTGTTAATTGCATGAAATTTGCAATTTTAAACAAGCTACTAGTTCATTCGGCTTCCTTATAAATATTCAACCATAATTGGAGGAATTAGCGTTAAAAGAATTTCATTTTGACCACATTTTGGCCAAAAGAACCCAGTTTGTGAAAATGCGTCAAAAAAGTATCAAAAAAGAAAACCTCACAAAATTTGCAACATGAAGTGAGCTAGTGAGTTTATCCGGCTTCCTCAAAACAATTTCTTCCTAGCTGGATGAAATGAACGCAATCGGATTCCACTTTCAGCTCATTTTGTCCATAAGTACCAAATTTGTGAACATGCGCTAAGAAGTTCAACTAGGAAAATACCACAAAATATTGAATTTTAAGCGATTTAGTGAGTTTATCTCACTTACTTACAACAAGTCGAGCCTAGTTGGAAGAATCAAACTTAATTTGACTCTGTGATGACCGCTTTTTTGCCAAAGGAACCATGTCTATAAAAATGTGTCAAAAAGCTTCAACATCAAAAATCCCAATAAGTATGCAATTTTAAGCAAGCTAATAGTTCATTCAGCTTCCTCACAACAATTTGACTTTACTTAGGGGAATTGAGCTCAACTGGATTCCATTTGAACTAATTTTGGCCACAATCACGCAGTTTGTGAAAATGTGTTGAAAAGCCTCAAAAAAGGAAATCCCGTTGAATTTACAACTTTAAGTGAATTAGTGAGTTTATCCAGCTTCCTCGTAATAATATGAGTATAGTTGGTTGAAATGAACACAATCGGATTTCGTTTTCACCTCATTTTGTCCAAAAGCAGCAAGTTTCTAAACATGTGCCAAGAAACTGCAAGTAGGAAAATCCCACAAAATTTGCAATTTTAAGCTAGCTAGTGAGTTTATCCATGTTACTCACAACAATTTGAGTCTAGTCGGAAGAATCGAGCTTAATTTGACTCTGTCTTGACCTCACCTTAGCTAAAGGAACCAAGTTTATGAAAATATGTTAAAAAGCTTCAAAATGGAAAATCCCACTAAAGTTGCAATTTTAAGTAAACTAGTAAGTTTATTTGGCATCCTCACAACAATATGAGCCTAGTTGGATCAAATAAACATAATCAGATTCTATTTTCACCTTATTTTGTTCGAAAGCATCAAGTTTGTGAACGTACGTCGAGAAGCCTCAAGTAGCAAAATCCAGGTTTGTAATTTTAAGCTAACTAGTGAGTTTATCAAGTGTCCTCGCCACAATTTGAGTGTAGCTGGGTGAAACAAGCTAAATCCAACTCCATCTTGACCTCATTTTCATCAAAAGAACCAAGTTTATGAAAATGTGTCAAAAAGCTTCAAAACTGAAAATCCCATGAAATTTGCAACTTTATTTGAGCTAGAAGCTTGTTTGGCTTCCTCACAATAATTTGAGTCTAGTTGGAAGAATTGAGCTCAATTGTATTCCATTTGGCCTCATTTTGGCCAAAAGCACCTAGTTCATGAAAATACGTCGAAAAGCATCAAAAAGGAAAATCTTGCAAAATTTGGAAAATAAAGTGAGTTAGTGAGTTTATCCGGTTTCCTCACAACAATTTGAGCCTAGTTGGATGAAATGAACACAATCGAATTCCTTTTTCACCTTATTTTGTCTGATAGAAGCAAGTTTCTAAACATGTGCCGTGAGGCCTCAAGTAGGAAAATCTCAATAAATATGTAATTTTAAGCAAGCTAATAACTTTATCCGGCTTACTCATAACAATTTAAGTCTAGTTGGAAGAATTGAGCTCAATTCGACACCGTCCTAACCTCATTTTCGCCATAGGAACCAAGTTTATGAAAATGTGTTGAAAAGCTTCAAAATGGAAAATCCCATGAAAGTTGCAACTTTAAGTGAACTAGTGAGTTTATTTAGCATCCTCACAACAATTTGAACCTAGTTGGATCAAATGAACATAATCAGATTCCATTTTCACCTCATTTTGTCAAAAAAGCAGCAAGTTTGTGAACATGTACCAAGAAGCTTCAAGTAGGAAAATCCCATTGAATTTGCAATCTTAACTGAGCTAGTGAGTTTATCCACTTTCTCACCATAATTTAAGCCTAGTTGGGTGAATCGAGGTCAATTCGACTTTGTCTTGACCTCATTTTCACCAAATGAACCATGTTTATAAAAAATGAGTCAAAAAGCTTCGACATTGAAAATCCCACAAAATTTGCAACTTTAGGTGAGCTAGTAGTTCATTCAGCTTCCTCATAACAATTCAACTCTAGTTGGGGGAATTGAGCTCAATTGGATTCCATTTTGAACTCATTTTCACCATAAGCACCCATTTTACAAAAATATGTTGAGCTTCAAAAAGGAAAATCCCACGAAATTTACAACTTTAAGTGAATTAGTGAGTTTATCCAGCATCCTCACAACAATATGAGCATAGTTGGATGAAAAGAACACAATCAGATTTTGTTTTCACCTTATTTTGTCCGAAAGGAGCAAGTTTCTAAACATGCAATAAGAAGCTTCAAGTAAAAAAATCCCCCAAAATTCATAATTTTAAGTGAGCTAGTGAGTTTATCTAGCCTACTTACAACAATTAGAGCCTAGTTGGATGAATGAAGCTTAATTAGGCTCCGTCTTGACCTCATTTTAGCCAAAAAAACCAAGTTTATGAAAATGCGTCAAAAATCTTCAAAACTAAAAATCCAATGAAATTTACAACTTTAGTTAAGGTAGTAGTTCTTTAGGCTTCCTCACAATAATTTGAGCCTATTTGAAAGAATTGAGCTCAATTGGATTCCGTTTTGACCTCTTTTTGGCCAACAGTGCCTAGTTTGTGAAAATGAGTCAAAAAGCATCAAAAAGGAAAACCTCAAAATTTGCAACATGAGGTGAGCTAGGAGTTTATCTGGCTTCCTCACAACAATTTGAGCCTAGTTGGATCAAATGAACACAATTGGATATCGTTTTCACCTCATTTTATTCGAAAGCAGCAAGCTTCTAAACATGTCCCGAGAAGCTTTGAGTAGTGATTTTAAACATTATCTACATAGGAAAAATATCAATCAAAGTAACTACTAGGCCAATTAATACAATAAATTTCGTGAAGTTTTCACTGTTCATATGGTAAATTCTTGCAATTCCAGTTTTCTAGGCCAAATTTGAAAAATCACCATAATTCGTATACACATCCAAATTAAGTGATCTTTAGATAAATTTAAAAAAATTTCTGTCTTCTTTTTAACCATATATAACATTCACACTTTATACATCAAAAAGTCCAAACAGTATTAGGTTCACTCTGTAGTGGTCAGAATGACCATGCATCCTACTACTTTGCCAAACAAAAGCTATAAAATATTTATATGGCCATATATCATCTTCATATTATACCATTCTTTCACTAAGTCCTAAAGCAACATAAAACATTGAAGAAATGTATTTATCATCATGTTTACAAATTTATACAAAAGCTCGAAATTCATGGCCAATGCTAGCATTATCAGGCTAATGATCAAATGCTTTCTCCTTTCCTTTCTCTTCCTTGGTGGTCTTCCCATTATTAATGACCAAATCATGGTTAATATGTGGGAGGGTGAGATTCAAATAATCTCAGTAGATAAATCCAATACATGCCATCATATTATCACATTGAGCATGAAAACATCTAGAAAACATAGTTCGTACATAAATAGGCACATTGGAAACATATGCATTTTATAAAAATTTTGGCAGAGTTTCATTTTGTAAAATCCATCCCGGGGCTTCAAACCCCTCTTAAAACTTAGCTAACAACATAGAAATATCACAAATCAACATTTTGTACATATGCCATAGTGTCACATATCAAAGAAACAATAATTACAATGTGATGTTAGTAAAGAGGATTATCTACCTTTATGTGTTCCAATTGTTTCCACACTTGGTAGGCCCTTTCTTAGGCCTCCTAACACTTTGTTGAACCTATCCATATCATCATTTAATCAATTTAGCCATTGATTTTTGGAATTCCATAATACTATGCTCACTAAACCCTAAATTTTTCACTTAACTTTCATTTGATCTTTCTTTTTACAACACACTTATTTTTAAAGGTTTTGGACCCTGAGGAATCCATTTTTGAGGTCAAAAACATGAAATTCCAACTCTAACTTAATTCTGGCTAAAAATAGGAGGAAAATTGCTATACTTCATTATACATCAAATTACTTCCATATTCATGCTTTAAGTGAATAGTCTAGCATTTTCCCTAAGTTTCTATAAACTCATTTCCTTGCTTAATCATGGTATGGCTGAAACCCTAAGAAGATGGAGAAGAAATTCTGCTCCATGGTCATGCTTTAAAGACCATAGATAGCAAGCTTAGAATAATAAAAGACAACTTACCAACTTAACTTTCCAATCTTGCCTTAAGCTTTCTCTTCTCCTTCTCTCTTTTCTCCTATTTCTCTTTGCACTTTTCCCCATCAGTTTGCTGCCATAAATGGTTGTGAAAGTATAGAAGAAATAGTGTAATTAAATGGTTAATTAGGTGGTTTAATGATGTGGCTAATCATGGTTAATTAGCAAAAGTAACCATGTTTACTTTTTTAACCAAAAATGACTACTTCTTGGAGAAGTATTCTCCAAAAAATCATGCTGCTCAAGCTGGCCAAAATCACACCCAATGAGAGGTCTTTGAGTGTCCAGTCAGCTTAATTTTTCCTGATCTAGATATATCCTGAACTGGGTAATTTTTAATTGTATCGATAAAACTGCTTTTTACAGTAATTTAGCATTTTTTAGCTACAAGACTATTCCAATTTTATATTTATATTTTCAAAATCATCCTATCCCAAATGGTGTCTATGTATGACCCATATCCTATCCTGATCACCATTTAATCATTGGTAGGGCCCAAAATTTACTTTATCAGTTTACTGTTACTCTTGGACACTCGACATTGATATTTTCTTTATCCTTGAATATTAACTCTCAGTACCATATACCATTGGATTTCTCTCATTGAGGGTTTCATTTTGACAGTAATTTTACATATTTACAAAATTGCCCTTAATCTAAGGTAAAATTATAATGTTTGAAACTTTTGGGTCAATAGGTATAATTTTCTGCCCTAAGGACTTTTCCATTTTGTCTCCACGTCATAGTTAATATTTTTGGTACATGAATGTCATTTTTATAATTCTTTAGGGGCAAAAATATAATTTTCTTATTTTTTCATCCAACCGGGAAAAATGATATCTTTGTTTTTTTCCAAGCAAAACGGTGTCTACTCATTTTTGTGAATTCTTTGCGTATTTCTAGATATTTTAGCTTTCTTGGAATGTTACAGATTGTGTCTTGAATATTAAGTTTTAATTGTTTCCTAATTTTTAAAGATTAGGTTTTAGAATTTTCCTTTCTTTTTGGTAAAAAGGTATCATCTTTAGGAGTGATTTACCAGAATATTTTGTTTTCTTTTTCATTTAGATTATGGTGCCTTCTTTAAGATTGATTAGATTTGATTATTTTTTTATTTAATTTAATTTTTTTACTTTAGCCTAGGGGCTTGGTTGCCTTATTCCTCTGTATAAGGAGCCGCCTTATGTACTTTTGCAATAGAGAGATTAATAACAATGAATTCTTAGAACTGATGTTCTTTCTTGTGACCTTCCTCTTGTATCATTTGTGTTCTTGAGAAGATTCTTAGACTTATTAAAGGAGTGGTTTCCTTTGTGGCATCCAAAGGCTAGGGTTCTAAGAGATAAGTTCTCTTAGAGCCTTATCCCATTAATCAACATATCTTTCTTATTTCCTTGTTTATTTTTTTCAATTTTTATTCAGATTTATTATCCTATTTTTCTAGTTTAACATGTTTATCTACCTTATGTTTTCTTACTATTTTGTGTGTCCTATTTGATTCTAGCATGATCTGTGCCTCATTCCGAATCGTTGGAGGTCTAATCGGACGAGTTCCGCTTGGGTCATTCATCAAGTACTTTGTTTGGCTTCCTCACAACAATTCAACCCGAGTTGGATGAATTAAACTCAATTAGATTTCTTTTTGACCTTATTTTGGCCTAAAGCACCTAGTTTCTGAAAATAAGGAGCATACTTACCTTTCAGACTTAATTGATGCTTTGTGGCTTTGATTTCACATAAACTTGGAAGACAATATTCTCCCTTGGTTGCAAATTTGCAAACTGGTGTTTGAATCACATACAACTCATTTTCATGGATTGGAAAACAAGAGTTTGCATTAATCTCACTCAAAACCTGTAACAAATAGCTAAACACCAATTCAAAACAATAAAATTTAAATAGAACCAAGGTGTTAGCAGATTCATGAGGAATGATATGAGGATAAAACTTGACACAAAAGGACTTAATTGAAACCAAGGCAAAAGAAAGATTGTATGGGATGAAATCTAGATAGATTTGAACATAATGCAATAAACTCAAAATCTGAACAAATTTAACATTAAATGATGATACATAATGATAAGACAAAAATAGAAACGTAATGACTAAAGGAGCACATTTTAACACAAAACCAAAAGAAGGGAATGAACTAGAAAGAGAATAGAACATAATAGACTTATGTGGATAAGATGGGACATAATGCCAATAATGGAGCATGAAAGCGCATGACTTATGAAATACACAAGCAGCAAAGAAAGAAACACATATCTCATGAAACTCACATAACACATAAAATATGAAATGAATTGGAGGATATAAGAACAAACTTGAGGAAACAAAACATAATAAGGATGAAATGGAAAGACATAGATGGATGAACTAGAGAAAAAAGACATTAAGTTATCAAATGGACTTATTATCACATTGGACTCAAGAGGAACTAAGGTTTCATAACATAAAGAGGGACAAAATAAACTACAAAGATCAAAAACTAAGTAAGAAGGACAAAGAAGATGAAGTGACCAAACATAAGAAGAGGGAAAATGTTTAGTGAAACTAACCTTATCCTCACTCTCTCTCAAACAACTCTCAATTTTCTTTCCACTCTTATCCTTTTGCTCTCTCTCAATTCTCTTTTCTCTCTTTTTCTTCCTCTTTTTCTTTCTTTTCTCACTTTCCTTCTCACTCACTCCTCTTGCACTTTTTTGTATTTTTTTGGACTTTTACTCTCTTATTTCTCTCTTTTCTTCTCACATTTCTAACACTCTTATTTTTCCACTTTAGCTCACTCTTCAAGTTCTCATGATTTTCACATAAATGAATACATGGCAATAGTTAATGAGCTTTTTCCAAAACATGAGAACAGTTCCTATCATACCCATTCAAGCTAACATCACAGTCTAAATCTCTCATCACCATGTTAATGTGCTCAATCTCATCAATGCAATAATAAGATCTAATTTCCAAAGGAATCATACCATTAGCAGTACTAGAAACTAGTATGCTAATATGCAAAGAATTTTTCATCAAATCATTAATAACATATGAATCATGATTTTCAACTAAAGGATGCAAACAATGATAATTTTGCTCATAAGAACAATAAACTTCATGAAATTCATTTTCCAATTGCACATTATCTTCAATTTGTATACTAGAAGCACAACTAGAAACATCAAAGCTTTCCAACACAACACTATCAACATCCAGATCAATTTTCTCTTCAAGATTCAACAAGTTATCATATTCAATCCCATTATCACAATTAATAACATTAAACTCATTGGGATTTTCAAGTTCTACACGTTGAGGTTTAATTTCCAATTCAATTAATTCAACACAAGAAATATCATCAACATGATTCAACTTACTAGGACAGTAGGACTAACATATCCTAAGTTTTCTACTTTAGCACAAGAAATATTATTGCAAGAGGTTTGAGAATTAAGCATACCTTTAAGTGTAGACAACTCTCTTGTCTCAACAGCTAAAGTTGAAGTAGCAGTAACTTCATAATTCACTTGATCTACTTTCTCTAAGTGAGAATTACTTGCTCTAGTAGTTGGATTATCTTCAACAACAACTTGCACAACCAGAGGGTGTTCACCAAAACTTCTAGCTTCAGATGGCATGTATTTTTGCCATAAGAATGGTCTTATTTCATTCCATGTTATAATGGAAGGTTCTCCATTCATAGTTCGTCTAGTTTCCATCCGTCTCTAACAGGAAAATCATGTTTTACTTGTTGCTAATCAATTAGTTGAAAATTTTGGGGATAATAGCATGCTAGTTTTTGTTGGA
The DNA here is from genome assembly GCA_026686845.1 of Adenanthera pavonina. NCBI lineage: Eukaryota > Viridiplantae > Streptophyta > Magnoliopsida > Fabales > Fabaceae > Adenanthera > Adenanthera pavonina. The sequence goes on from JAIVEN010000040.1 coordinate 898,120, forward strand.
GATTGTGCCCTATGCCAATCATTGCATTATGAACATTGTACTTCATTATGAAAAAAGGTGTTTTTCCTTTTCTTACATTATTATATTGTTTGCATGTTTATGTTTATAATAATAATAATATCCTTGGATAAATCATTTTATCCTAAATGTCCCTAGTCAATCATCTTTATGGGAACAATAATGAATTAAGGCTAGTAAGATTTTGATTGATAATTATATATTAAGATACAAATCATAATCATAAGCTCTTGTTAGGGAATAGGCACTTGATCGACCCTTCATGAGATAGCTGTATGGATCAAGTCATAAGCATATCTAATATATAACCATGTCACTAGGCCCTCAGACCTAAGATCACCATGGCTTCTTACATAGGGAATATTATACTTTGGCACAGTCAAAAGTCAACTTTAGTTGGGAGATCATAAAGGCTTTGATCGGGCATAGTGAAACTCATGTGGAGGAAGATGAAAGGTCAAGATGGAATTTGTTCCTCTAATTAATTGAGAGATATATCTGGGCCCTCGATGAGTGAGACTGAGAAATGCATAGCCATGCTAGAATGGAAGAGTTTCTATTTGTTCTGCTAGTCTACTTGGAGATTGAGAAAGTGATGGTCGAGTAAGATGAGGATAACGTTTTCATGCCTCATACTTGACCTATATATCATGAGACAAAAGGGATGTGATTAGGTTATATGATAGGTTGTATCGGATCACCGATCTCATATGATTTTGGTAGTCACAATATCTTGTTAGAGGGCACTTGTGATTTGTGGGTCTAATACTGTTATTAGCCCACTACTAACATCATATGGGCCTACAGGGTCGCACACAAGAACATGCCAACTCGAGCTAGAATATCCATATTCATTAAATCTAAAATATGTCTAGATTCAATGAATTTAACGTTTAATTTAGGGTGATTGAATTACATATATTTGATATATTATATTATTTCAAAATATATATTATTTAAATTAATTTAAACGAATTAGTTTTAAATTTAATTCTATGTGATAGATTTAATTTAAACTAAAATCTAAATTTGATTTATATGATAAATTCAATTTAGATTTGATTCTAGATATAGATTAGATAGTTAGTTTAGATTTAATCTATTACATTGATTTAAATTTAAACTATTCTATTTAATTAATATTTGATTTAATTTAAATATTTGATTTAAAATTAAATATATAGATAATCTTATCTATATATTGATATAGACTAGGGATTATTATATATAGAATCAAGAGAGAGTCTTCACTCACCCTAGAGATTGAGTTTCAGCTTATTCATATAGAGAAAGTGTACAGACGAACATAGGACATACGGACAAACACAGAATGTATGGATGTTCAGAAATAGAGGTGCTAACACCCCATTCGAGTTGGACTCACCGTTTATGTGGATACCGATTGCTGGGAGCTAATCAAACGTGTTAGTTCCTAGGGTCCGACGAAATGAAAAGAACACAAGGGAACCACCGAAGGTTAATTCTTCTTTTGCATCTCAATTTAAGCAACGTTAATGGATCCTCGGGAGGGATTTTGGTGAGGTTTTCCACTGTGTGTGTACTGAAATTCCCAATAGTTTTTAGTAATGCTAGTGGTATGATTCCTTTGGAAATTGGCTTTTATGACTGCATTGATATTGAGCATATTGATATGGTAATTGGAGATTTTGCTTGTGATGCTAACTTGAATGGGCATGTTAGTGTTTTTTCTTTTGTATTGGAAAAGGCCCATAAATCATTGCCATGTGATTTAGGTAAAACTTATGAGAAAATAAAAAGTAAGCTTAAGTGGAAAAAATAAGAATAGTAGAAAGGAGAAAAGAAAAGGGAGATATAAGAAAGAAAAACAAGCAAGTGAGAAAAATATTGAGAGAAGATTGAAAAAGGGAAAGAAAAAGAGAGTTTGAGGAAGAATGAGAGTGAAAGTAAGCTTAAAGTAATTTGTACAAAACTCCTTACTTCTTCACCTCATCTTTCTTATGTGTTTTCATTGTATTTTCTTAGTCCTTATCATTTCGTTTATGATTTCTTTGAATTTTTCACAATTTCTTTTGAGTCCAAATTACATGAATCCATAGTAAGTCCATTAGTTAATTGAGTGCCTTCTTTCTAAAGTTCATCCTTCTATGTCATTTCATCTCATATTCTTCATAGTGTTTTGCATTTCCTATTCATTTGTGAAGTAGTCCCTATTTGCTTCATGTTTTATGTTTAATGTGTGTCTCATAAGTCATGTGTCTTTTTGGTTCTTTGTTGGTTTGTTCCATTTCACCCTCATGAGTCTTTTGTGTTCCATTTTCTATTTAACTCATTCTCTTCTTGTTTTATGTTAATATGTGTCCCTTTAGTTATTACATGTCCATCTTTGTTCTATCATTGTGCGTCATCAATGTTGTCCAAATTAATCCAAGTTTTGCATTTATTGCATTATGTTCAAATTGGTCCAGATTTTGTCTTTCTTATTTTTTCTAATGCTTTGTTTTTAATTGAGTCTTGCTGTATGCCATGTTGTACCCATTTCTTTCCCCATGTCTCCCTTAACATCTTAGTCCCTTGAAGTATACTTGTGTCGAGTTTGTGTCTAACTATCTGCTATAGGTCATTGGTGTATTTACTGTCAAGAAAAGTTCAATTTCTTATCCACCAACGCTTGAAAGTGTGATAGTTTTTTTATTCTGGACCACTATTTTGGTTCCAAAAGCCAAGGAAGAATGTTGTCATTCATATTCATGTAAGGAATAAAGCAAAGATGCTTCAATCAAGCTTCATTGGTTTGTTTTATCCATATGATTTATTTGATGCATTTAATCATTCCCTTTCTTTCCATGTAGATTATGGAGATTCGGGGACGAATCT